>JAQIWR010002497.1:0-11023 GCA_034695945.1 Glomeris hexasticha | reverse complement strand
CCTTGCCTAACCCCTCTAGTTGATTCAAAACCTCTCGACACACCATTCGGTACCTTCACTTTATTCACCGTCCGCTTGTATATTTCCTTTAAACACCTTCCTAATTTCCCTGTGACACCTAATTTCTTCAGTTTCTCGAATAGTTTATCCCTATCCACCGTGTCAAAGGCTGCCTTCAAATCGACATAAAATGCATATAACTTCCCCCTCTTTCTCCTTAATTGTTTTTCTGCTAATGTATGCAAGATGAGAACATTATCTCTTGTGTCTCTACCTTGTCTAAATCCTGCTTGATTCTCGGGTAAAATTTTCTCTGCCTCTGCCCACCACTTCAACCGCTCATTCAAGACCGCTGCAAAAATTTTGTACCCTGAGTTCAGAAGTGAGATCCCTCTATAGGTTTCTGCCTTTCCCCTCAGATATATAATAGTACTTGTATTTTTTCAGTAAGGCCAATTCATTTTTCCGAATTGGTGTTTGAAGTTCTATTACGCTGGAAAAATTGGAACAAGAATGAATGTTTAAAAAATTTTCTACTTTTCAAATATGATGACATCTACAAGAAGATTATGCCTCATGTGCCAGTAATATTTTCTATAGTTTAGCTATATACCGAGTTGAGAAAAAGAATAGTCGCATCAAATAACTTGTGAAATGTTTCATAATGTTCATTTAATAGACTGAACCTTCAATTGCGTTGTCTGATGAAGTCCGAATTGCAGATGCCAAAACCAAGTCATTTAAGAAAGTATGGTTGAAATTTGAAAGGGTTCCGTCTGGCAATCTCGGCCAGATATCATTTTCGAAGGATTCAACGGTTGTAATTATTTTAAGTTTTTGTACATATGATAGAAGTCAATGTCCGTTTGTGAATTTAAAACAAACATCTTGATGTAATATTAACAGGCCACTAAACCTATAGGGAAATGGAGAATTAATGATGTGACGTGGTATATTGGCAGTGAAACCCGTCGTCAAGCTCCTACCAAGTATTATAATTTAAACTAAATGTACACAGATGTGCAAGTTGTGTAAAGTAATTCTAAACCAGGTGTATTTATTCGTTTTAGATTTGCATTTACATTCATCGAAAGAATTGTCGCTGTCCAAAGGTAGAAATAATCACTGTTATCTTAATTATTCTTCAAAATTTAGGTGGAAATATGTTTAAACGTGCTCTTTCAGGACAAAGACACGCCCGTATTTTGGATTTACAGTTTGCTTGAAAACAGAAGAAGACCTATTCAAATGGATGGCAGTAATGCTAAAAGGAGAATATCCAAATGGAATTCTTCCAACCTGAAATTGTGCGCACTCTGTTTTTCAACTTAGATAAATCATCTCATAGCATGTGTAATTAATTGTTTCTGACATATGAGTACAGTCCATCAATGCACCACATTGTTTAAGTTTGCACTATTGATAGTATATGAAACTCCTCATTGCTATGCAATCACCCTGTAATATAAATGGTTGTTGCTTTGTGTAAGTTGGAAACCCTGTAAATTATGCAAAGTATTCTAAGTTGATGATAGGATTGTCGCCTTATAAAATTTTGCAAACGCGTTTTGGAAGTTCTGAAGGCGCTCAACAAATAAAAATTAACTTTTCCAATCTCGAAAAAAAAAAACAGTTTATTTAAGTTTTAGCTATTTCAGACTATTTTCAGACAGTAAAACACATGTTGCATAATCTTAATGCATATCGGAGATTAAGTACACACATGTACTTCTACTTCACCATGCACGTACTTCAACATGCACATTCAGTTGTTGCTGTGCACCTATGGCTGTAAGGTTTGTGGCTTGTGGTTATTGTGAAATATCAGTTATCTGGGTGTTAAACAACAGTCGGCCATCTTAAGAGCAAGATAACAATCGCCAACTAACATTCCATGTACATTTCTCAGTTACCATCGTGAAAACTAGCAATAGTATCCTCAGAAATAGTGCCAAGGTAGTGCTTATAAGCACTGCATACAATAAAGTTTTCAGTTGCCCATTTGCATGTGATTTGGTGAAAATGAATTTAGGGAAATCGCTTTGGTCATTATTGTATATGTAAGGTTTTCACAATGTGGTAAGACTAGTTGGAAGCAGAAGTAAAAGTGATATTTATTCCTTCAAGTGGTCTCCCTTTTATACCTACACGAAAGGAAGTTGTAATTTGGGCCTCTAGAAGGTTCTAGAAGTGGCCAAAAATGGATGAGGAAAACAAGGTCGTAAAAGGGTGCGGAGGCCCTACCTAAATTTGGACCTGTGGGTTTACATCCCCCGTATTTAAGATGACAAGTCACATTCAAAAAACGGAAACAATTTACATAAATTAAAACGGTCAAAACGGTTGCCACGTTTTTGGCATGCCACCTCATACATGGTTGGGCGAATCTTTCGGATGACTGGGAAAGGTCCACTCCGAAGCGGGGCCAATTTTCTACCAACGGGGCCGTCACGTCGATGTAGACCAGATCCCCTGGTTCAAATGCGTGGTTCCGGTGGCGGGCGTCATAGTATTTTTTGTTGCGCGCATAATGACTGTCGCTACGTTGCCGAGCGATGGCCCGCGCCTCGGGCAGTGGTGGAAGGTTCGCCTCTGCGTACGGGGGAGTGCCAAGCAGCAGATAACGAGGCGGGAACCCCGTAACTGAGTGGGGGGATTATTGTATTCGTTCAAGACAGCATTGAAGTGTGTTGTCCAGGCAATCTTTTGGGGGTGGTCATTCACCTTGCATCTTAACCGGGTCATGAGGGTTTGGTTCAATCTCTCCACGGTCCCATTGCTCTGCGGGCAGTGTGTGGTTATGAGAGTAAGTGGTACATTTTTTGATTGCAGGAAGTGCTTGAATTCAGTTGATGTGATGCTTGTGTAACGGTCGCCAAGTATGGCTTTCGGTGTACCCAGGGTGGACACTTGTTGGAAGAGGTTAATGAAGTCCTTGGCAGTATGTGTCCGTGAGCTGGTGGCCCACGTGTACCGGGTACACAGGTCTACAGCGACGTGGGCAAACTGTTTCTCGGAGTTGAAGCCCTTCAGGCCTCTAATGGTGTCAATTGTGACTATGTCAAGGGGGTCAGTTGCAATCTGTTGACCAAGTTCACCTAGGGGATGGGAACACTTCTGTTTGTTAGTTTGGCAGATGTGACATCATTGAGTGAATTCATGAATGAGGCGATTTATGTTGGGCCAGTAATATCGCCATGACAGGAGCTTCAACATCTTTCTGTGTGCAAGATGCCCATAGTCATGATGACAAGAGGAAAGGAGGGGTCCTTGTAGTGATGTTGGGACAACTACACGTGTGATGCCTCGAATGCGGACCACAACAAGTCCCACCTCCGTGAATGTTCTTGGGAAGTCTAGTGGCTCTTTTTCCTGAGCTTGTTTCAAGGTCTCTGCAGTGATTAAATTTATAACCTTAACATGCTCAGGAAAATCACAGTTGTGCTGAATTGGGTTGCGAGATAAACAGTCAGCTTCAACGTTGGCCATACCAGGATGATAACGAATTTCAGTGTCATATTGGCCTATCTTCATGGCCCAGTTGTAGAGACGCCCTTTTGTCCCTTTTATGGAGTGTAGCCATTTGAGAGCGGAGTGATCGGAGTAGATTATGAATTTGGATCCATAGAGGTAATGGTGCCAGAAGTCCAATGCCTTGATGATTGTTAGGCACTCTAATTCGGTGACCGGTTAGTTCTTTTGGTAGGTGTGTAGGGTTCTGGACATGTACCCGATTGGATGTAATTCACCATCTTCCTGGCGTTGTTTGAGTACTGCCCCAATACCACACCTGCTGCATCTGTGAACAGGTAGCATGTTTCCTCAGGGTTGTAGATGGCGAGGACTGGTTCGGAGCAAAGGTAGTTCTTTGCTTGACAGAATGCGTTCTCACAGGCAGGAGTCCATGAGAAAGGGACATCCTTCTTTAAAAGATCATGTAAGGGGCTCAGGAGCTTGGACACGTTTGGAATGAATTTGTGGTAATAGTTCACTTTTCCAATGAACTGCCGCACATTTGTAACTTTGGTGGGCCTTGGGAAGTTTCTAATGGCTCTAATGTTGCTCTCTAGATACATCTTTGTTCGGGCAATCACTGTGCCAATGAAGTTGGTTCGGCTTTCCTATTTGCGCACAGATGCGGCAAGGAGCACTTGAGGGAGGTGGTGGTCGGCGGCGTCTATCGGTCACTGGACTGGTTCTGGTGTCGGACGTCTTCGCGAAAGGCTTTGAATTGTGTGTAAAATTGTCACTCCGTTTATAATTGTCCTCGGCAATTTTGGCAGTGGCGTAGAACTGGCTGGCAGAAGCAGGATTTGTGTTTCTCCTCCATGAATGAGGAGAGACACAATTTGTTTCTCTGACAACTCAGCAAGTGCACCCAGTCGTCTTTTTTCTTCAAAATACCCTCTCATGCCCAATTTGTGATCATATTTTAAGTCGACACATTCACGAAGGGGGTCCACAGTTGCTGCACAAAAACGTTCTAGAAAGGAGAGCTTCAATGGGTCCCATTCCAAATCACTGTGTTGGCGGTATTAATTTAGGGCATCTCCTGCAAGATGATTACTTATCTTGGACTCCTTGTCGAAAACGTTCCAGTTGTAGTTCGTGGAAAATGCTTCGAATTGCTTCAGCCATGATTCAGCCAGGACTTTATCAACGCTGCCTGAGAAGGTGGGCAGCTGTGGTCGGTATGCTTGAATTTGGGCATGCTGTGGTGCCCCTGAATGGTCAGGTCTGGTTTGTGGTACCGTTTGGTGGTTGGAGACTAGTGGAGGTGAGGAATATGGTGGTGCCAAGTCACCATGTAGGGGAGGTACTGGTGATTGTGAGTGTCCAGTTGAATCAGGCTTGAAGTGCAGTGAGAGGAAGCTCACCACAGATGTGATGGCAGTAGCCAAAGTGTTGTCGGGGGTCAGTGACCGGCTGGGTGCCTGCATGTCCATGGTGTCTGTGCATGGTAGCGCTTCACTATTCGCAGTTGGTGGTGAAGATGGTGGTTGTGAAGATTTCTTTGCTCTAGGCATGGTGTTGATGCAAAGAGTTGGTGTGGTTGCACAATGATGCTCACAGGAATACAAAACAGGTCCTCTCGACTTGTAAGGTTTTCACAATATGGTAAGACTAGTTGGAAGCAGAAGTAAAAGTGATCTTTATTCCTTCAAGGGGTCTCCCTTTTATACCTACACGAAAGGAAGTTGCAATTTGGGCCTCTAGAAGGTTCTAGAACCTTCTAGACGCGAGCAGGAAGTGGCCAAAAATGGACGAGGAAAACAAGGTCGTAAAAGGGTGCGGAGGCCCTACCTAAATTTGGACCTGTGGGTTTACATATAATATGTGGATGTCACAGTGAGTGTAGCTAAGTGACGTCTTTCCACCAATCACTGATGGCCTGGACAAAGTAGATCCGACGTTGCTTGTAATTGGTTTGGTAGGTTAGTTTAGGTCACGTTAGGTTAGGTTATAGGTTCAATTACGTTAGTAAAACCTTCATCCACTCTTGGTAAAACCTATATATTAGCTTAACTCACTGACTTAGCTAGATAAACTCACTGTAACAATGGCTGTGTTAGAAAAGCCAATTCAGGTTGGCAGTACAATTCTGCGAATGAAGAACTGCCAAAAGTTATATAGAGCATCGCCTGATTGCATTATGGATCATTATATAAAAATGATAAGAATATTTCGGTTGATTCGGCAACTTGCTATCTTAATTGTGTGCAGTGATAAGAGATAAACACACTCTCATGCTGCTATTCATTTGCCATCCATGCAATGTAATGAGTACGTACGTATGGTGAATTACGTTAATATGGGGGAATATAATGCCCCAAAAAACCTTGTACCTATACCAGCTCCACGACGAATCAATCATCGTGTAAGAAGCAACACTGCTACAGTGACAAGTCAAGAAAAACGTCATTATGCGCCAGAGTCTGGTCATCCTTTGTTCATTAATGCAAATATCAAGCCTGCAAACAATGACAGCTTTGAAAAGCTTGATTCCTATTTGGATATTCCAATGTCGTCTACCTGTAATCAATTCGGAAGTTCTTTGCAACTTACAAATCAGCAGTATTCACCTAGGAAGACTCGTCTTGTTAGAAGCAACACCACAGGGCCACGACTGCAAAGTGAGCATTATGATACAGTACCTGATCACGTTTATGAATACCTAGTGCATGGAAATGACAAAAGTGACGGAAACTTAATTGATTTTGGCGATTCCGATTTGAATATCACATCATTATCATCTGAGAAGCCATGGAAGAGTTCTCTTGACCTTTCAAGCTACCAGGATCATCTAACACCTCCTGCGATGTCTCCAAAAGATTTGCATCTAGTACCACCCCGAATAACTCCACGTCATTATCTTTCACCTATTTCCCCATCGCGAGCAAGCCAAAGTGGAAATCTATATGCATATACTGACACAGTTCAACAAAACTTGTACACCGTTCAACCAAATCACGCTGATACGAATGGATTCCAACTTTTGGAAAATGAATTAAAGACATGGCCAATACAGTTGGACTCCAACGGAGTTAGTGAATCCAGTGTTAATTATAAGAAAGGCTGGCTTCAAATGCAAGGTACAAGATGATTTATATCAATGCCTTATTTTTTGACTAAGTATATATTACATTATAGCACTTTTATTTAGGCCGTGGTGATTGGACGAAGTTTTGGTGCACAGTGAATGAGAATGTTTTTAGCATTGCTGAAGGAATGGTTTGTCTAGCTTGCTTTACATTTATAAGTTATAACTGCATCTTAACGATATATACTGATGAAACCGATGTTTAAACCAGGATATGATACCAACAAACAGTGTCATGACTGCAGGAATTGTCACCGTAGTGAAAAACTTGGACGTCATTCAACAGTAAGTGTGCCTAAATGTAACTGATATGTGTTGATATGAATGAAGCATAAAATCAGACTACTGAATATTTTGCAGAAATAACATGAACATGTATTGTTTCACACTTGTGGACACTATTCAAAATAGTGACCAAGCCCGTTTGCACATTTTTGGTGCTAGCAATGCACAGGAGAGAGATAACTGGATTGCTTCGATTTGGATGTGTATAACTCCATCCAGAAAGGTTGCAGACACTTTGATCTCAGCTGTTGATAAAGCAGGTTACACATGTGCACTTGTAGTTGTTACAATGTTTGACTTCCCATTTATGAATATATGTACATGTACGTATATTCATAGGCCGTTTTGAATATAAGGAATCTGTGTCAGGAATTTGGCACGTTGCATGGTTGGGGTTATTGAATCGCAATCTTGAACTCTGGGTGGATGATGGAGCAAATCATATCAATGTTGACTTGCGAAAAGTGAAATCTTTATGTGAGCAATTACGTAGATTAATTTACTTGTATATATATATATATATAATTTGGAATCCTTCTACACAAGTACATCTCGAGGTTTGATTTAAAGGTCACCTGACAAAGGACCCTGTAATTGAATCCGGTGCTGATCTATTCAAAGGTACTTTGTTCAGTTTGACATATGAGGCCATGACGATTTACTTGCGGTCACCTGTAAGCTCTGAAACCGATGACACCTTCAAGTTGGTTATGACAGCAAGGAATACAATAGGAACAGAGATCGAAGATCAGTTCCTTACAAAGAATGATATCCCAGTGATTGTTGAAATGTGTTTGAATTTTATATTTGTTCATGGTAGGTAAAGCTAGTGGGTAGTGAGTTGTCTTCTTCATGACAATTCCGTGGTTGTCATTGTTCTCATGCTGCTCCAATTGTAGGAATGACAATTGATGGGATTTACACAAAGGATGCTGAGAAGTCGCGGGTGGAGTCTTTGCTGTGCTTATTGCAGACAGGTCTGAGATGGTATATAGCTTTGAATATATCGAAATTTAACATTAATGACGTAATGTTTTTCCAGATCCTTATAATGTGAACCTTTCTTCGCACGAATACACTGTACATGAAGTTGCAGGCTGTCTAAAATTGTTCTTTTGTAAATTTGCGGAACCACTTCTGTCAAACAAACTTGCAGCAGGTTGGAGAGCTGCTTATGGTAAATATTACCAGGATATTACTAGTGTAATAGCCATGCAAATTAAAAATGGTACGTATTTCTTCTTCAATTTTTTGTTAAGTTGCTCATGATAAGGATAGGATAATGAAGATTCAGCCTTTAATTCATTGGTTGACACCAGTTCAAAACAAAACTCTTAAGTTCTTGCTGTTACATCTAAGAAGGTTAGTGTTGCATTGTATATTTATGTTCGGTTTAGCAACAGATAATGCTGATAATTCAATGTTTCTTCAGTGTTAGTAAATGCCAGGAGTGGAATTACATGTCAGAGCTCAAAATAGCTACTGTGTTTGGCCCAATCTTTATTGGAGGATCCAACGTAACGAATGCCGACACCTATTTATAATATACAGATTTTCATATATAAATTCCTTTCTTCAGGAGTGTTACAACGGATGGAATATTGAAGACGTTGGAAGAAAAATTGTGTTGTGTCTGTTACAACATTTTGTGACACTTTTTAAGGCAAGTTATAGATATTATATTGGCATATTGCATTATATAAAGCCAAGGAGAGCATGCAGGATTCATGTACACATTTTAGCTTACCGATGCTGAATTGCAACATGAGGAAACATGTTTAAAATATGTGCTTCAAAGAAGATCAAATGCCTTGGTAAGATGTTAGATCTTCAGAAGGACCACGGCGTATCTTGTGTTCTATTAATTTTTCCCATTTTTCAATAGCAAAAATCAAATTTATGTGACAACGGAATAATGGTTACTGTTGCTGTTGATCATCAACAATGGGGTCAAAATTTAGCATTCAAGGTAAAACAGCATGTGCTATCAAGGATGTGTGCTATCAATGTTATCCATGCTTTAATTTGTTGCCCCCATTATCAGGTACTTTCTAAAATGACTGCCAAAGATGTCTGTGAACAGTTGATGATTATTTTAAAGCGACCTGTCAGAATTCAAAGTGTTATTTTATGCGAGGTTGTTTGCAACAACGAATTATGTACATTAGCTGTTGTATTATAATTGGAAAGTACGGTCAATATTCGACTCTTGAGTATACTTATCTTTGTTTTTCAGTAAGGCCAATTCATTTTTCCGAATTGGTGTTTGAAGTTCTCTTACGCTGGAAAAATTGGGACCAGAGAGAAAGTTCCAAAAATTGTCTACTTTTTAAATATGACGACATATACCAGAGGATTTTGCCTCATGTGCCTGTAATATATTACATATCTAATTCTTTGAGCACTGTAATTATGCTATGTTTCATAATGTCCGTTTAACAGACTCACTCTGCAGTTTGGTTGTCTGATGATATTCGTCTTGCAGATACAACATCAAGATCATCTTTTAAGAAAGTATGTTTAAGATTTGAAAGGATTCTGTCAGGCGATGCCGGTCAACTATCATATTTGAAGGATTCAACGGTTGAAATTATATTTAATTCGAATTATTAATATATATGCCTAATTATGAAAACATGCGTCACTATGTAATATATTCAAAGGTCTTTAAACCTATACGCAGTTGGAGGATCAATGATGTGACGTGGTACATTGGCAGCGAGTCCCGTCGTCAGGCTCCTACAAAGTATTCTAATTTAAAATAAATGTACGAAGATATGTTACTTGTAGTAATTTAAGTTTGATGTATTTGTTCGATTCAGATTTGCATTCACATTTATTGAAAGAATCGTTGCAGTCAAAAGGTATAATCACATAATTAATCTTCGAATTTGCTGTAGGGTATACATTTGTAGATGAAAATATATGTGTGTAAACTCTTTCAGGACAAAATCACGCCCGTATTTTGGATTTACAGTTTGCATGAAAACAGAAGAAGACCTATTGAAATGGATGGCTGTAATGATGAAAGGAGAATATCCAAATGGAATACTTCCAACCTGAAGATGTTGGCACTCTGACTATTAACTTATTAGTTAACAAGTTGACATAAGAAGTCGACTGACTCATATTTATTTTTGACACCAATTAATTTTTCGTAAAAGTGGGTAAATTTGTCATTTACCAAACCATCAGGGCAAAATGGCCTACACAGGCTGTAGCGTCCCTGACAGCGTACAATACTCGGTATCGCTGTGAACTGAGTATTTCTGGAAATAAAGAATGACAAAACAAAGAAAGAACAGAACGACCCCGTTGGAAAGTACCAACGAGATTTTATTAAACAATTAAACAGATAAGAATGACCAGCAAAAACTTCACTTCCAAATTCGCACAAGATCACAATAAAGATTTAAATTCGCAGATATATCACCATTTCAATACTCTAAAAGGATATCACAATCGCAGCCCATGCATTACTGGGAACTTACAAAACTCAGAACTAGAAAAACCCCCTCCACACTCCCGATTCACTCTCCGATGAACCTCACTCTTCACTTCCGAAACGACGCTTACACTTCACTAAAAAGACACTCAAATTCCACTAAATCAATCGTCCGTATTCCAGACTAAATTAGGAGCAAAACTGCTAAATTAACTGCGGAAATAAACTCGAAGTCTCGGAACCCGAGAACAAAGAAACGCCTAATTCGCGCACCATTCGCGCATGGCTTCCACTCACCACTGTAACTCGCACCAGAATCCCCGGGAAAAGCCGTTTCCCAGCTTTATATAGGGACGCTATTACTAAGTAACGGTTTTCCCAAACCGAAACTCGGAATCTCATTCGTACATTCAAAAAGGACGCTCCCGTAATCGCTCTAATTGGATAATTTAAACGCTCGTTATCCAATTTTCATTTTATGATCCCAATTAAAAGATTAGCGTTTCTTGGAAAAGGGGCATGAACAAATGGCACAGTCCCCTGTCCTCCTTCAGTCTGTTTCCAACATAATCCCATAATTGACCATATTACCGAAACAGTAGCGCCGTATATAGCGCCAGTGGTACCAACTGCTAAGTGCGAGTAGCGTTAGGCCTAGGAGCTCATTGGTTAGGCCTTTACGCTACTCGCAC
>JAQIWR010002496.1:0-11028 GCA_034695945.1 Glomeris hexasticha | reverse complement strand
CTGCACACTTAGATACATAGACCGTAACATAAATACCTGCCCATTTGAACCCGGGCTCTAATCAATCATTTACGGTAATGTGCTGAGGGCAATATTCTATTGCAAGCTTATGTTGCGCTTGTGATGACGTGATATTGTATTGCGTGCAACTTCATTGCATATATATATATGCATGCACGGATTAGCGCATCCTGTTGTGTAGCCACGCCCCCACCTTCTGTGGCGGGAAAAATACTATATAAAAGTAGCTAGCTTTCCACAATTAAGCTAGCCAGTCTTCTTTCAACTCTCACTTTCAGTCGTGTACAAAGCTATGGCACCTACATTCAGTGCTTTAGTTCAGGTAATATTTGGAGAATGGAATGTTTATTGGGAGCTGGTGTATATAATTCATTTTATAATTCTTAATTTGCTTAGCAACTGTCGGATATGAATTGTAAAAAACGAAAGTATTTTATGAAGCAAACAATGCAACGAATTCATTTTATGACAGACAGGATTTATTGGACAGGTAAATCTATGCATTTCCTAAAACTTTTACCGTATCCGCAATGAATAACAAAATATAAACTTTATAAAATGTCATATTACTGTTCTTCATTTCAGCGATCTTTCAACAAAACCTTCCTCCTGTCACACAGAAATTTTGCAACGAAGTAATAGACAGGTGCAACTCGGTCTATGAAAAATATTGTACGTAGGGTATAACTTTTAATATTCTGACAAATTGCCTAGGGTACTTATTGTTAATTATTATATGCAGGTGATCAAAGTGATGCAGTTCTCGTTCACAAGTATTACGACTTTTCCGATGCGGTACTGCGCCTGGACATGCAGTTGGCATTCCTAAAATACAAACATGGCATCCAACCACAAGATGACGAATTCTATTCTTTGCTACTGGAAAAAACATTAAACAATGCCATGAACCAGTAATTTGTATGCATTTAAAAGATAGTAATGAGGTTTCCTTGTTGAACATGTTTTTTTTTTTTAAATTGTTTCCGAGTTGTGTTGTTCATCATTCATAAGCGCATTGATTCGTCAGATTATTCACAAAGAATTGCTGTTTAAAATATAGTTAATTGCAATGCATGCGAACATGAATATGTACCAAATATAATATGCAAGTACATTGAAACTTTGTTAATTCTAACCTCTCTATATCGCAAATTTCAGTCTAAGTCAAACTCACTAAATTCCCGAAATCACTATGTTCTCTTAATTAACACATTTTTGTACAAGGTTCTACTGACGCATGCATGTATATATGTATAGATCTGCGATATGTCAGTGCCTAACTGAAATCTTAAATTATGATTATTGTATTAAATTATAATTGCTAAGTTTTTCAATGAATTTATGTCTCCGATCACTACAAACATTTGACCACAAATATACAATACAAACATTTAATATATATAATAAAGAACCAAGCAAATATACAAAGTACATAATATAATGTAAATAATTAAACCATGCACAGATTATACTACAGTATACCACAGTAATATACTACTGGCTGTTCAATACACTAAACTATTACTGAATTCTCAGATAGTCTGTTTGCTGAATTCTCTGCAATGTTTCTCCTATTATTTTCCTCAAATTTTACTGTATACTCAGATCATGACATCCAAAAATGCAGTAAAACGTTGAACTGAATCGTTCAGTTCTATCAATTGCTGAGCATTCACATGGTACACAAACAACTGCCCTTTCTGTTCATTTTTTCTCAATATGCAGTAACTTTCAGGGAAAAGTTTAAGTGTGTATGGCTTGACAAAAATCACCAGGGCATGTGGGGCTCTTCTTCTCACCTTGGAACACTACTGGAATGTTCTTAACTCACCCTCCCCTCACGTCCATAGCATTAATGTGTAACAGCAAATTTTGAATATTCAAATTTACAAATAATTGGCGCTGCAAATAATATTAATTGCATTTCTCATTTATTATTTACCTAAGAAAAAGCTCCATGAATGGTGTCATATGCTTATTTATGCTGTGTAAAAGGTGGTAAAAGCAATAATGTTGCCCAATATAAATTTTAAAATGACATCTATTACTTATATATCTGTGCGTACGTACATAATTAACAAATGAATTTTCACTGTAACAGTAACATGCAGTTAAAATTGTTATCAGGAATTGTGGATAGCCCGTTGTCATTCAAAAAAAAAATATAATACATTTATCATATTGTGTAATATATTGTACTTTCTCTCTGTCGTATATGGTTAATTGCAGGGGTGTGAGCCGATGTCGATGAAATGAATCGTAAGAGTTATAAACGTTATGTCTATGAAGACGTTCCAGTGCCACGCACAACAGCCTGGAGAAGGTCAAGGCATCACCCGGAAGCACATCACCATGATGATCACCAGGTATACGATATGTATATTGTCATACATGTCTGATCCTACGACATATACAATTTAAAACTGAATTTTCACCAAAAACCATGTTTACACAGTGTACCTGCAGTTTGTATTTATTTGCAATTGCAGCTAAATTATAACGAGACCGCAAATGAAAATAGATTCCACGACGACGACCACGATGATGATTTTTCATTAGATGCATCTTTGCAGTACAACCCAGACAGTGCTGCAGACCTGGAATTTCGTATGTTCCTAGGAGACGTACGTAATATATGCTACCCCATATACAATCCTAACACTAAATTTACACCAAAAAATGCTCTAAATTGCACAGTATACCTGCAGTTTGTATTCATTTGCAATTGCAGGCAAATGATAATGAGTCTGCACATGAAAATAGCTTCCATGAGGACGACCACGACGATGATGTGTCACTAGATGCATCTTTGCAGCTCAACCCAAACAGTGCTGCAGACCTGGAATTTCGTATGTTCCAAGGAGACGTACGTAATATATGCTATTTATATATTGTCATAAATTTCTGATGCTGCCCCATATACAATCCTAACACTGAATTTACACCCAAAAACATGCGTTGCACAGTATACCTGCAGTTCGTATTTATTTGCAATTGCAGACAAATGATACCGAGTCCACACATGAAAATAGCATTCGTGACGATGATGTCTCACTAGATGCATCTTCGCATCACAGCCACAATGCTGCAGATCTGGAATATCGTGGGTTCCAAGAAGTGAGTAATGTAATGCATCAAACAATATATTCCAAGTAGTTTTACATATAGTTTAAATAAGATTCATTTACATTTACTTTCTGCAAAGTGTGACACTAAATACAGGTTTAATACAGTTGTAGATCAAATGTAACTGTTCCTAATCAAACAGCATATATTAATATATTAAAGAATGTGTTGCTTAAGTTATATATTCTACATGCCATCTACAATGATCAATTATTATCATTAAAGTGGTTAGTTACAATTCATTTACATGTTTAGTATAGCTAATGTAGGCAATTTGCATCATTTTGTTACATCAGATGTCTTGTATATATATATTTTGCAGTTTCAAGAAACTGAATTTTAACTTGGTGGATGGATGCGACATGCAAATCCTGACTCTGGCAATGATGTAATCTTCGAGGCGGAGAACGTTTTACAATCATCTGATGACGAATCTGATAATGAACCGCAATTACCTGGTGAAATGAACACGGAGGAGTTGAACAATAATGATAAAACACAAGGCCACTGGCAAAGAATGAACAAGCCTCTGTTTGCGAATCTCCAAATAACAACTGCAGAAGCTGTTATGCTGCTTATGAACTTTGTCCTTATGCATAACCTCCCA
Source organism: Glomeris hexasticha (assembly GCA_034695945.1). Classification (NCBI taxonomy): domain Eukaryota; kingdom Metazoa; phylum Arthropoda; class Diplopoda; order Glomerida; family Glomeridae; genus Glomeris; species Glomeris hexasticha. The sequence goes on along the minus strand of JAQIWR010002496.1, from coordinate 7,274 downwards.
TGGACTGCCATGGAAGACCTTTTCTTGATAATGAACGTTATCTTCCAGTGCAACGTTTTCCCAGAGTCCAAACATTTAATATGCAAATTGTTTGGTGGTAGGAATACTAGCATCGTGTTTCATTACTACTGCCCAGATTGTGAAACCTACCTCGGGAAAAATGTAGGGAACATAGGCAGAAAGGAAAAAGTGTCATGCCTGTCTTGTCAAAAAGATTACACTGCTGGTTGTCTTATTGCCGATGGAAACTTTTTTACTACTTTGCCAATACAGTTCCAGCTTCAAGAAATGCTTCACTGTGAGCATGTGAGTACTGCACTGGACCAACGCCTCCAAGAAATACAAACAGCCCATAGTGAAAACGCACCATTTGTGGAAGACATAACGGATGGAGAACTCTATAAGAAATCACGCAGCAAACTACAATGCACGCCGGATGACTTGACTGTCATTTTAAACACTGATGGCAGCCCCACATTTAGGTCATCAAATACATCTATGTGGCCTATACAATTCACCATTAATGAACTTCCACCCAAACTTCGCTGGCAGAACGTAATTGTTGGAGGCATGTGGTTTGGAAAGAAACATCCTAACATGCGATTGTACCTAGAAGTGTTTGTACAAGAACTACTGGCACTTTCATCCAATGGAATTCAATGGACATTTAATAATACGGTGCGTCACAGCAGAGTATTTTGCATATGTGTTTGCGCCGATTCTCCTGCACGAGCAGCCATACAAAATACCATTCAATATAATGGTCATTTCGGTTGTAGTTGGTGTCTTCATCGTGGTGTTACATTAGATGGTAAGCGCAGCAAATATGTAATTCAGTTAACCGTTTTAAACTTGGCTATACTCCAAAATACTGTTTATTTGCTGTAGGCAGTTCACAAGTGAAATACGTCGTTGAAGCCGAAAATGTCCAGGACAGAACCTCTAAAGGAATGAAACGCGACATGAACACAGCATTCCTAGAAAATCGAACAGTAAATGGTGTAAAAGGGCCGTCTCCTTTGATAAACTTGCCTGGATTTAATATCGTTTGGGGCTTCTCAACAGAATATATGCATAGCCTGCTATTAGGGGTGGCAAGGCAGATCACAGAGATATGGCTATCAGCGGTAGGTGACCAGTGCTATGTTGGTATGCCATCCATTCTGCGGTCTATTGAGTGTAGGTTAATGAAAATCAAGATCCCACATATGTTCACACGCCATCCCAGACCCCTTTCAACACGGAAATTGTGGAAAGCTTCTGAATGGAAGGCTTGGCTTTTATACTATAGTATACCGTGCATGAAAGACATTTTACCAAATAAGTTTATTCGACACAGGTCACTACTGGTTGAAGCTGCCTTCCTCATCCTTAAGGATAAAATTTCTCATTTTGACATCAATCGTATTGATATACTGCTTACTGAATTTGTCATCAAGACACAAATGTTGTATGGTGAGCATAATATGACATCTAACGTGCACCAATTGATGCACTATGCAATGAGCATCAAGATGTTAGGCCCAGCTTGGAGCCGATCAGCATTTGTGTTCGAAAATAGCAATGGCAATTTGTTGAAACTTGTAACAGGGGCAAACGGAGTCCCTATGCAAATTTTAAATAGGTACATTTATAAGTGGAAGTTAAAGTACGGTTATCTGCACGGCCGCAGAGTAGCAATAAGCGAAAGAATTCGAAATACAATTTTGGACTTAAATGGTTACGGATTAGTTAAAAAATGTTTCACGGTGCGAGAAGGAGAAAGTACTTTACATTTACTCGGATGGACAGCTCACACAAAATATGTATTTTCTGATGCAGACAAATTCACTTTAAACTCTAGCATTGCCCATTTGGACATGTCTAGCTTGCAAGTTTATGAGAGACTGTTGATCGTAAACTCGAAATGTCATTCAATTTATCACAGTAGTATTTATAAAAAAGTTAAAAAAATGGACAACACAGTTATTCACACGACAGATGATCGCTATTTTAGAATAAAATTTTTTTTCACTTATTCAGACACTGATGTAAAGTGTGGTATACTCTGTCAAGAATTGATTGTTTTAAACAGAGCTGAAGATGAAGTTATTCTGCCGCCTCACATAAAGAAGTGTGTTTTCCCGCCTACAAATCAAAACCACAAAGTTATTAGTGCATCTGAAATTTACCGAGTGTGTTTGTTAATCCAATTGGGAACTGATAATTATATTTGCGATATACCAAATGTATATGAAAGGGATTAAATACTTCTACTATGCCGTCAGTATAACACATGTATTAAACATTGATATTGAAATTAATACAGTCAAACCTCTTTAATTAGACACCTAGCTGTATAGTTTGTCACCCCATTGTCCCCCTAGATAATTTGTTACAATTTGAAGTTCAACCTCTGTAGACTCATGTTTACAAAAACCCTTAAATTACCACTTCATCTGCAATTTTTAGTCCAGCCGGTAACGAATTAATGAGGTTTGACTGTAGCAGTACATTAAAATAGCTGTTCAGGAAAAGAAGTCCAAATTCAAGCTGAGACGTACACCTTATTTTGCTGCTAAATGTCGTACATGTTGTAAGACAGCTGATATTGGAACTGCATTCTGTTAATTGGTTTTCTGATAATCGATATTACAATATAGTAAGATATTGCCGTTATTGTTAAATACCTTTCAATTTACATGTATAATTTTATGTTAATTGTGTATGTGCATGTACATACAAATTTATAATTATATTGAATCTTACATATAAATGGAATAAAAGTACTCAAAGAAATGATTTATTTGAAGTATATATATATGTAACCTGCAAATCACTACACATATCTTATAGTTTACAATACCTTGAATTGTAATGCACATACCCGCGCATGTTATATACATTATATATACACCACGTGGCAAACGCGCAGCATATGTACAATTAATGTTTGATCCCATAAAATATGCAGCACAATATCAAGTACATGGGTACTACCATAAACAAACCTTTATTGTAGCTTTCATGGCTTAAGTAGGCAGAAAACTGTTTTAAATATGGGTTGCAGTGTATGGTGTTTATGTTTCGAATGTGGTGGCCATGGTGTGGTGTGATGGCCATGGTGTGGTGTGGTGGCCATGGTGTGGTGTGTTGGCCATGGAGTGGTGTGTTGGCCATGGTGTGGTGTGTTGGCCATGGTGTGGTGTGGTGGCCATGGTGTGGTGTGGTGGCCATGGTGGGGTGTGGTGGCCATGGTGGGGTGTGGTGGCCATGGTGTGGCGTGGTGGCCATGGTGGGGTGTGGTGGCCATGGTGGGGTGTGGTGGCCATGGTGTGGTAGTAAGTGGTGTTGTGTGGTGTGGTGAAAATCGGCGTGGTGATGTGGTGGTTCTAGTGTCATGGTGGCAAATGTTGTGGTAGTGGCCAACAGCCTACCACGTACCTACACGTCGTTTGTGGTAGGCCACCACGCTCCACCATAATTTTTATGTGGGGGTGTGTGGGATTTTTCCAATAGGGACTAGTGGCTACGCTAACTAATTTCCAATTTCAATGAACATCTGTAAAAACGCGATTATAGCTTTCTGTTCACCTTAAACGAATTCACCATTTTCTGTCTGATGTTGCAGTGATTAAATTGTCAAATTGGCTGTGCTGCCCTGAAATCTGAGGTTGCATAGACATAATTAAGAAATTTGAAGTACCCTAAAGTTCTGTGTATAATGCGCACCCAGGTATAACGCGCACCCTTTTTTCGGGCAAGAAAATTACATTTTCCAATAGATAACGCGCACCCCATGTATAACGCGCACCCGATTTATAACGCTCATGTAGCAGGTAGGCGGTGCAAATAGCAGTTCCTTCCTCTTCCCCTCTCTCCTCTTCCTCTCTCTCTCCTCTTCAGGTTTTGCTGTTTATTTTCCTCTCTACACTTTGCACACACACTTTGCCAGAACATCCCCTCTTTCTTTTTTAATTCTCTCTCATTTTTTTATGATTTGCAACATGCTTTACCCCTGATTAACTCTTTTCCAACCTCCTCCTGAACTATATATTGTGGTGCGTTCCATTGCAACTTAAGTGACCATCTCCAAAACTTTGTTAACAATTTCTATACATCTATTTGTTCCTCCTATCCCCATATTTTAACAACATACATCCCAATTGCTTCTACCACTGCTGTAAATAATGTAAACCCTAATGTTTTGTGTATAACGCTCACGGTATCTAATGGAAAATCATAATTTTTTCCAAAAGATGTGGAGCGCATTATACATAGGGTGAGTGTTATCTAATGTTAATTGTCGTCGTCGGAAAGAAACGCGTACGATTTCTCGCATTTTTGCAACAGAATCGAGTACTAACATGTCTTTTCACCCATTTTGACCGCAGTCGGGACCTTCGAAACCAGCACCACGTTATAGCCATCGCCCTACATGAGCTGCGCACCCTGTGTAAGCCCCGCCCGCCCGCTACATGCACGTTATAAATAGGGTGTACTTTATACATGGGGTGCGTGCGCGTTATTTAATGGAAAATGTCAGTTTTTGTCGGTAAATTGTGCACGTTATACACGGGTGCGCGCTATACACGACACTTTAAGGTAATTTAGTCTTATATTTCCCTGAAAAATCTTTTCCACTATTCCCCATATTACACCCATTGCTACCATGGCCTTTCTGCATATGCTTCTTATACGTATGTTCTCCCACATCATTGTCATCTTTCATCCAGTACCCTAAATTCTGAAAAACCATCACTACTTCCACGTCATCTCCGTCCCAACACCATCGTTCCTTCTTTGCTCGTTAACCCCTTTTTGATTACACATTATGGTCATTACTGTTTGATGAGGTGATTTCACTCCAAGCAGCAGAAATCTAACAAGCATAGACACAGACACCTGCGCCCCTGGTGGACTACCAGTGCAATAAAACTAGACCTTTGCTAAAACAACCAATGATAAGTCAGGCCTTAATTGATTAGATTGTATATCCCTAGCTATACACTAGGTGTGCTGGTGTCTGCATCCATGCCTGTAAACCTTCTCCTGCCTTGCGTTACTACACGTATTTACAAAATGTAGGCGATGTAGGTAACACTGCCCTGTAGGGATCGCGCGACAAGTTTGACGTGACACCAGTCAGTTGTAAACCCGTCAAGGTTAATTAGCCTATTAAAATTCCTAAATGCAAGAACATATCCTAACTTAACCTAACCTAAAATAACGTAACCTAACATTAAAAAATCATTTCCTAAAATAACCTAACAAACCACACTAAACATTCTTCCACTTGCGCAAATGGATCGCCAACAGGTTTGAATGAATGACTGGGGTCACGTCACACGGTCGCACGATCGCTACAGACCAGCGATTCCTTCAGCGCCTACATTTCGTAAACAATTAATCTGTCACTACGCAGTCTTTCATTATTGGAATTTTCTGTGAAATGCAATTCTTTGTATTAAAATATTGCACTACTGGACGAATCGTTTTTGACGACACTCGTTTATAGATTTTACCTACGCCATAACCATGGTGGTTCTGCTATCGCAGTAGGGCATCACATCGTTGTATATAGTGAATCGTTGTCCTAAAGTCATTGCGATATAATTCACAAATTGGCCCTAATACGGAAAATGAGGTTGCGATGATGTAATTTACTAAGTCACCCTGTTCGAGAATTAGTACTATTTTGCTGTTTACCATCCACAAGCCAAATAGTCCAATTGGATTATATTAGGTCTATTGCGCCCTTTAAATTCCGTTAAGACCACTGGGTCCATAAGACGGTATTATATCCGTTAGATTCCATGGCGAATATTAGACTGTTTTGGTTGCATGATGACTATTGTGGTCTTTGGTTTTCATTAAGGCAATGTAACACTTCGTATTCCAACTGAATCTTAGACCCTCTGAATACCCTATGAATTCTATGACCATTATGTTTTTTTTTCAGATTATAGTAAGATGGTTGGGCCATTTAGATTTTATTAGGACTATTGGGCCCCATGTATTCCAATATGACAATTGACCCCTTTAAATTCCTGTGGGATTTTGGGACACATAAGTGCGCATTAGACTTATTGCGTGAATTAGGCAACTTCTTAGGACAATTGAACTACACGAGGACCATTTTACCCATAATGTTTATTGGGGCAAGTAGATTGGGACCGCCATCAATGTAAAAAGGATATGTAATTTCTAAATAGGTCTATTAATGAATTTACCGTAATGTGTAATATGAGGTTGCATTGATGTAAATAACAAATTGTCCCTATTATGGAATCTACAGTTACAGTGACATAATTAAGGCAGTACGTCTTGAATGACAGGGTGGAGCGTGTTTGGGTGTGGCAAGTAGTGTTCGGAAAGTTTACGGGCTTAATTTAGAATAAACAGGACACTATTTCAAAAAAACTAACGAAAGTACGTTATTCTGGATGTTTTGGTGTACCTATGGTTTCAGTAGTTTTCAGAAATTAGTATTCGTTTTTGTTTACGAGGTAAAATGACACTCCAAACAGGCCATTTAAAGGAGAACTGACACGGTTTTGTACACCATGATCTTTGAACATCAAAAAGAATGATTAAAGGTCATAGGACAGGGTAATTTTTCACTTTTTTGATTTTCATGGGAATACTGCCTAAGATAATTGAGTATCTCTGGACATCCCTGAAAATCACCGAATTTTTTGATGAGGTTTTATAGGCCTCGAGCGTCACGTCCATTTTGTAACAACGTCGCCTCTCATGGCGAAAAACGGCGATTTTACACGGGAGTGTGTAGCAAGTTGGGCATAGGTTTTATGTTTAAAGTCCGGGTTTGCGTTTGTAAAATCGGTCGAAGTTTAGCATTTTAGTACAGAACAATTTTGCAAAGGTTGAGGATTCAATTTCAAAGTAATTATGTTTTTAAAAATGTATAATTTGTAGAACATTTGGTTAAAAACGGCATTTTTTATTGGCTACATACGTATATGTTTTACTTCATTGTGTTTGTGTTCCCAGCTCATAGTTAATTTACCATATAAAACTCATTTCAACTTCAATAACAAATAATTTCAAACAATATTTTAGGTAATGGACATCTATATTTTAATACTTGAAATTTAACTTAGAAATAAACCCTACAGTTATTTATTTATTATATGGATTTTATTTATTTTTTTATTTAATATATTTAATGTGGTATTTGTTAATGTTGTAAGTCACCGCCGGCCCACGTCCCAGTGAAACTAGCCTCTACCTATCCCCCTGCTAGAAAGGGGCCACTACCACCAAGTCGTACA
>JAQIWR010002495.1:0-11032 GCA_034695945.1 Glomeris hexasticha | reverse complement strand
GGTTCCACAGAAGTTCCACAACTGTCAATCATCCTTGCAAATTCGAATGGGAGGTGTGGCTTGGGCGTGGCTATTTCGTCCGATTTCGCCTAATTTCGCTAAACTTCTATCGCTAATAACTTTTTTATAAATTTTGACACGACTTTCGTTGGCGTCAATGGTATTTTTGACATCGTATCAATAAACTGGGGACCCTTTCAGGGTATACTCTGAAACCGTGTCAGGTCTCCTTTAATTTCCTAGAGACAAATATACAGGGTGTTAAAAAAAAGGTGTATCCACCGTTGTAATGTTTATAAATAATGCATTTACTACCATACAATTCCCACATATGGTCACATATGTCCCCATATGTTCAAAATCTATATATTTTTTTTTATATTTAGTGGGTTTTAAAAATGGTAGCGACCATTTTGGTCAAGACATTGCTAACGGATTCACAAGGTTTGAGAAACATTGCATTTTATATTTGTGCACATTCTATTTCAATGGCAATTATTAATTCATCAATGAGAAGTGACTAATTCCCCCCTTCGTTGGATGGAAACAGTGACCAGAGTAAATCCGTTTTTGGGTGGGGGAAGGTAGACCAAAATACCTGTTGGCTAGGAAATTTCCCATGTTAGCAAGTGTCAAAAAAGACGACCCACAGAAATTGTCTCAGGACGACTTTTTTGTCCCTTTAAAAACGGGGTAGAAGGATCGCAGTTGGCAACTTATTAATATTTTGATGATTTCACAAGAATAAATTTTATTCTAAAAACAACTGAAACCATTGCGAATATCAATTGACAGGGAGGGAATGGGTCTAAATGCTAAACAAACTCCAAGTTTGTAATTCTGCACTCGCGTTAATTGGCAGTAACTAATGTCTTGCCCCAAAACGATTACCAGTTTGAAAACAGGCAACAATTATAAAACATGTATTTATGTAGTATATGTTATTAAATACCTAATTTATAACCATTACAACTGTGGATGCATTTTTTAGACAACCTGTATTTAATCATTATACAATAATAATCCCTTGCCTAATAACCCAGGCAACAAACGTAACAAACGTGCATTTCACGTGCACCCCATCTTATTGAGCAGGTGAACAAGGGCATCTGCACATGCAAGCTGATTATATTAGAAAGTGTGGGATTATATTGGACTTCCTAAATTCACTAATGCAAACAGGTATTAGCAGATAATGGCAAAGAATAGAATTCAAATGAGTAACGTGAAAATTGACATGAACAAAATGAAATTCAAAGGAAAACTAAAACATTATATACTGCGTTTCATTAGAAGGAACGAGTTTTGCACAACCCCGTTGAGTGTGTATCAATGTGCCGTAAGGGTAGAGTTCATGTCCCTAGTGACGTCACTGTTTGGTGATTGGCTGCACCACAAAGTGACACCGACGCGCATGTATCTCATGAAAACCCTGGTCTGTAATGCGGTTGACTTCCTCGTTGCTTCTAATGAAACGCAGTATAGTTACGTTGCTGACTAGGTAGGAAAGTAACACATTTTTGACATCAACAAGATTGCAATAGATTTTTTGGCATTATCTAAAATATCCATTCAGTTTAAATTTATTTACATTCCATACAATTCCATGTTAACACAAGCATAAAAATCTTCAATATCCATTTCCCATTGGTTTTTACAATGAACTCATGCAAAACATCATTTTGTTATGAATATGTAAGAGTGCAAGGCCATTTAAGTGATCTTGAGACAAGAAGTGGTAGCGCCTATTGGGCTTATTCACGAGAACGGAAGTGGTCATTAAGTTCCCGAAAACGTTCGAATTTGCTCTGCGTAACTCACATTTTTGTGTCATTCCGACGATAGAATCATGTTTGGTGCAGGCAAAGTTTGTAATTTTGCGACATAAGCTTTCCTGCATTGTTAACCACATTTGATGCAAATAGGGGTTAAATCCGCACTGTATTTCTTTTGAAATCGCATAAATTCGGACCAAATCGTCTGCTTGCAAGGCCAAAATTCGGGATTTTTCGTGTTCGGAGCAGACGATTTAGTCCGATTTTTCTCTATTTTGAAAGAAGTATGGAATGGATTTAACCCATATTTAGACCAATTGTGATTAACAATGCAGGAAAGCCTTTGGTCGCCCAAATTTGCCAGTTTGCCATCGAAATGGCGCAAAAATGCGCACCGCCTATGTATATTCAAATGTTTTTGGGAATTTGAAGAACGTCGCCGTGGTTGTGACGTCATGTAAATAAGCCCCTGCTAAATATTAATTATAATTGTAGCAAAAAGTTGCACCTGCAATTAGAAGAAATTGTATAGGAATTATGAGTGCTAATAATACATCTCGTCAATTAATTGATTAAAGATCAGTGGGAAGAGAAACATGTTAAAAATGTTATTGCTCCTCCCACTGGACTATACTCTTCTAAATGAAAATGGTGAAAATACATCGCGCTATGATATTGCTGAAATATTACAATTATTTGAAGATGCATATGAAGGGAAACGCCTCTTGGGCATTTATCGATTTTGATATTAATAAATTGCCAGTTGTAAAATATATTTTGCTTACATTAACAATTCCCACTCATGAGCACTGTAATAACCTCAGTTTAATATAATATAATGTAGTAATAAAAAAAGTCAGAATTGAATGTTTAATTTAGGAAATGAATAAGTAATGACATGGATGTTGCATTTGTTTGATATTTTGTGTTGCATGTATATGTCCGTCCAATGGTAAATAATGCAAACTGTCCAATTCCGTAGGTATTACATTTTTATATATAAAACAATCATTTATTTAGTACACAGTCGGCTTTGTCGTTTTTTTTTATTTACAAGGCCACTCGTGTCGGAAGTCTTATTATACATAATCGGAAATACTTATAACCTGCACAAATGAAAATGGGAAGAAACTCGACTGTTTTTTTACACAGTGGAATATTATCATTTCGACAAATGAAAACAAATTAATTCGATCCATATATTAAATCTACACGAACTACATATACAATCTACATATATTCATATATACCGCTTTTTAGGCATATACCATAAATGTTACACAGTATATGTACCTATACATTTGAATGGCAATCCTCTAAATGCATATAACCGACGGACGACCTTGTATTTTTGTTGCTTCAAAAATTGATTTTGAATTTTTCTTTAATTTCTACATCCATTGATTATATAGCATAAATAACAAGCAAGCTTTTCTGCTATTAACTTCTTGTATGACACATTTATTCTTGTGTAACATATCGGTTTCAAATGATGTAATATCAAGAGTGGTAATATACAGTAAACCTCTTCATATAACGAAGTCAATTATCTTATATTTACAGTCATTCAATGTAAATATATAATTTAACCCTGCCTTATTAATTATATAATTGATTCTATATATAATTTCTATAAGGGTGCGAATATATACCGAATATAGGCTTGTAATGGGGGATTTCCTTGCGGGCATTTTTGTTTTTAAAAATAATAAATATATGTATATTTATTTACAGCGTTAATATATTGTCGATAAACAGGTATTTGCGCTAATTAGGCAATTAAGGCTGTCATTATAGGCGCGGCAGTTGTGTTATTTAATGTTCACACATAGCTGAATAGGGTATATGTCATATATGGCACATCTACATTTCATTACCTACAATTATAATCTATATCGAAATACATTTTGAAAATAACTTTAACGAGTTATTTATTTATGTATCGTTTCAGTATATTGTCGTCATCCATCTCTCCTTTATTTCTACAATCCCCATTTTATCTAAACTGTTTTTCTTTTCTAATTAGAGCTAAGAAAAAATAAGACTCTAATATTTTAACACTATTCAATTAAGTTTTACAGTTTATTTTTTGACTGCAGCTCAGTATATAGTTTTCAAGTTTTATGTTTACAGCCTGATATTTATCAATCCTCTTGCAAACAGCTGTTCCTACATCTAATTATAGTGTACAAAGTCTAGCAGTGCGAGGAGACGTGATGTTTCAAACAGATTTTTTAATAGGAAGATGAAAATAAGTTACTGAGGGGCCGTTCATGAATGATGTAGGTTACACAAATTTAAAAGCAAACAATTTTTATTCCCATCATTATCCTGGTTTTATTTGAAACATGAGACATCCCCTCTCCTCTCTCTTGTGTCATTGTGATGTAAAGCCATTAGGTATGTAATTTGAACTTGAGTGTGAATTATACCCGTTTACGTAATTAAATTATATCAAAGCAGTTATAAAACCTCCCACCTGAGATTCAGTATGCTTTTCAGGTTTTCAGCATTTTGGAAGCTAATCTCTATGATTATACATACTTTAAAGCATGTTGAATTTAAGCAAATAGCGCCATTTTGGAGAAATTCTTGATATAACAGATTTTTGGAGCGATTTTGGGATATTTTGCTGATGCAAAGAAATTATAAGACAGCTGCATTACAAAAAACTCCACAAAGATTTTATCTTTAAGATGCCAAGATGCTGAAAACCAAAAATGTACTGTTTTTCGAGCTTATTATTTAGTTACTCGTTTATCATTTGAAAAATTAATTGCTAGATTTTGATTATGCAATGCGTTTCAAAAACAACTGTGACATTATCTCCAATATGTGTTAACCTATAACATTCCCTTTTTTTGCTATACATACACTTGTCACTTGATTTGCTGCAGGGGCTCATGTATAGTACAACTGCAGATTTCAAGTTTGTTCCTTGCCCAAACGATTTATGGGGGCTGGCAAGCAACTTGTAAAGTTTAGGACCGCACATTTGGGAAAAGTGCATTGAATGTGGCATCGATCGGTTTTAAAAAAGGAAACCACAAATCAGACAAACGTGAATCTCTCAAGTCCAGTGCTCTTGGTCCAATGGTCCAATGGCTTGCTCGGGGATGTATGATCATCCCCTTTGGGCTGCATTCGACCAGATAAAACTTCAAGCACACCACCACCTGTGCCAGACACATACATTCTATACTGAAAAGCTAGATAAAAACGTAAAAAGTCCTGTTTTGTATTCATGAAGACATTTACCCAAAAAAACTTTCACCAATTTCTATGAAAGTTTAATCAGCACACTGAAAGTTCATGACTTGTTAAACGTATATCATGTCTAAAAAATGATTTATTTAACCAGATAATAACATTTCCAACTTAACCCTTGCCAGAACCTAGGGACGTATTAACTTAGGCAGTGCTAACTCAGGCAGTGTTAACTTAGGCAGGCACTATACTCTATTATAAGGTTAATTTAGATTTCAATGGAATATGTAACAAATGAATGGATCTTCTTTTATGTACAGATACAATGTAGAACCTAACTAATAAGGAAGCTGTTCTTACTTAAAACAGAGGACATGATGAGTGTAATGGCCGCCAAAGTGACACTTGAGTAATCACGTGACAATGATTGATTGCACTTATGTATCGATAATTCAGGTTTTTTGGCACATTCCCCTTCTAAAATCTGGCCAGAAATGAACACTGATACTGTTTAGACTATAGACAGAAGTGCACATTAGTGTTTCTATAGTACGTCCAGAAATGAAAGATGTTTGACGCAAGTTTTTGGATGAACAGCCTTAAGCATTGCAGGGAAGCTGCCTACAAGCACACTTTAACTTCCTAATATGTTACTCCTTAGTGTGTTATGTCAAACTTCTTTAATGTCTGGAGGTACTCCAGTATGAAATACTTTGATATACTGGTTAATCTGGTTAGCGTATCAGATATTGCATGGTCTCTTTATGAGACAATGAAACCGGGACATACCGTGTTCCTAAACCAATATGAATAAGTCATACATTGTATAGTACAGAATTGTAACATTTTTCTCTCTGTCAATGGTCATTGTAGGCAAGTTCTAAGAGTTCCAAGTCATTGTTGTTACCATTTGAACCTTTCTTGTAATACGCATGCCGACCAACACCAACTCCAACACCGATTCCATCTACATCGACACTGTTCCGGTGATAGTTGTGGTTCTGCATGTGGTTCGTGTGATGGTTGGATAGTAGACAATTGAGGTGATTGGGGTGACTGGCTGACTTTTCCGGCAATAAGGGCACTGTCGTCGAAAAGTTGCAACTGTTGACGTTGGCCGCCGTCACTGTTGCCGCCGCGTGTGCCGCAGCTGCTGCAGTCGCATGAGAGTTTATGCCTAAGGTCAGAAGTTCTGGATAGGCTGGCATTTCCCCTTGTAGTATCTTGATCTTGGATATCATCTCCTTGATCTCGTACCTTAGAATCCCTAGGAAACAGAGTTTCAGGAAGGCTATGACACAGTAACCTATTACGAAGAGCAAGTCTGCACCGTGCTGAACCCATTCTTTGATCTTCATGCCGCATCCTCTGAACATGCCTTCCTTTTCCACTCTGGACCACGTGGTCGGAACCATTTCCAAACTCTGAATCCATGTAGTCCTGAACAAATCCAGGCTCTCTGTCCACGCAACACAAAACGAACCGTTTCCTCCAACTTTGTCCTCTTCCGCCAGTTCCACTGTGCAGCAGCTGTTGGGTACCCTTACAAGAACACCACCTACCACGTTGCCAGGGGTTCGTTCTCCTTCTGCAACCGTGGTGCTGTTTGTCACCAACTCTCCTATATTGGCCCATTTGGAGGTGTTGAGGAAATCCCTCGCACCGTACACACCGCAGCAATTTTTCTCCTGTTGGAGACGGTCCCAGGCAGCTGTGAAACGCTGGTCTGACCCGTAGTTGCCGTGAAGTCTTGCAAGCAGGTCTGCAGCTAATGTTCTTTGTATTCCAGCCAGCAGAACAGCCCACACCACCCCCATAATTACATCCCCCACAAGAAGTAAGAGCAATATGAGCCAGTACGCGTTGAGCCAGCGTTCGTTCAGACGAAGGGCTCCCACACACCCTACCAATTGCAGGACCCCAGTTTGCAAAGCCAGGGCGAAGTATCCGTACAGCAGGGTAGGGTGGTACAAGGGCACAGGAAGAAATCCTGCACGAACATCTGCCAGCACGCAACCGGCTGACGCAAGGAACACTATCACACCCAACAGGAGCACTGCATTGCACGTGTAGATCCATATTCGGTAATACCTCATAGCTCGTTGGAGGAGCATCTGATGGCCGGGCTGCCACAGCAGGACGATCCCATCAGACTCCGGCCACGTGGCCCTCTCAGTCTCCAGATGCTTCACTGCAAATCCCAGTTTCTTTGTCTCCTTTTCTCAATATCCTTTGTTTGTTGACGGTTCACTGGACTCGAACAACGATGTATATAACGGTTTACTGTGTGTTTTATATCTTTGATGTTGGTATGGAGAGAACAGGACCAAGTGTAATAAAATGTGGAAGCACCACACTCAATATGGTACGCGATGCAAACTGGATAACGTTCACAAAGGGGTGTCAAAATATCTCTTGCTTGGCGTACGTACAATTATGGTTTTAATCAGCGGATGCCTGGATGTGTAATTGTGTGATGTTGGGAACAGATTTTTGCCCTTATTGGGAGAACTTTATAGTTTTGTGAGATTCTTGATATTCACACGAGTTTTGATTATCCAATCTGTTCGAGCGACTTTCGAGGTTTGGTCATGTAACCACGTGATCATAAATGCAATATCAACACAAAGTAAAAATAAATGGACGCCTGGAAGCAGGGAAACAGTTGATATTTAATAGTTAATAAAGCAACATGGAATAAATTCGATATAAATTCGCAATAAAAACAAACTGAAGAGAAAAGCAACAGTAATGACACTCGTCAATGGTAGAGAATGTCAATTGCAAGGGACTTGAGGCTGTACGAGGGGTAGAAGGGATCTTGAGTCGCCTTTGGACTCACTGCATTGAAGTTGGTTTCACGAGGAAGGAAAAAGACAACGAACACCTTTAAGATGGAAAACAGTTCCCAGACTGACTTTGGCTAGAAGATTGGAATATATTGAGAAACACCTTGAAATAGGTCAGAATACCCTCCTGACATGAACGTGTCTCCTGGACATGGGTGTTCCAGGGGTGTGAAGACCACCAGCGTATTGCACCGATAGGAGGAGCTCTTGGACAAACTCTGGGTCATCGACACGAGGACTTCGAGGGGCCACCGTTGGGGTTCTTCCAGGAGTGCTCGAACCTGAAGATGGTAGGAAGATGACAGTTGATGCCCTGCCACCTGCAGCAATCCCACTTGGGGCCATATCCAGTGCTGTCAGATTCCCCAGTACCACTTGCCGAACGCGGAACGAAGGCCTTGTTACTAGACCACCAGTGGACACGTAAGGGACGGGGATCGTAGTGGACATTGCAGCAAGATATAATTCCAGGGAAGGCTCAGTATATACTAGGACTGTTAAGGTTGAAATTTGTCAGGTGTTGCGGGTTTCTAACTATGCAACAAACTGCTCGAAAGACACTCGTTCAGATCGGGCTCAACAGCTGAACATCTGGCAACACAGTGGGCGTTTCTCAACACATGCCTTGTGTGACTTTCGTGTGATCCGATTCGGGAAGCATCTTTGTATATATGTATGTGTGCTTGGTGATGTGGTTCCCAATATAACCCTTAAAAAGTAGAAGTGCAGATTTAAATTCAAGGTTGAGTTGGAGGACTGTATTTTTAGCTTCTAGCTAACCATGGATGTGTACGTGTTGTGGTACTTTGAATGGCAATGTTAAAAGTGTGAATTCAGATGGAACTTGCTGCTGCTGCTGGTGGTGGTGGTGATGATAATAAAGTCAGGAGATTTTTAACGTATTTGCAGTTTAAATCGACGAAGTCGCAAAAGGGCACTTTGATGTTTTTTGGAGATCACCTTTTGTCCTCCCATCCTTGAGAAGACGAAAATGAGTTTTTCGCTAGTTGCTCTCCCTGACGTCATTCCATTGCAGCATTCGATTAGTGTGGTGTTACTCGGAGCTCTTTTTTTGTCTGTCCACCAAAAAAAGACTGGAACCGGATAAGAGTTGCTGGGGTAACAGATGAATTCCTTTGGAAACCTAATAAAAAAGTAAAAAGAAAACGAAAGTACGATTTACAATACAAATAGGAATTCCAAGCAACCAATAATGCTGTATTTGAAGAGGATGGTTTCGGTTTTTTCTCCAAATGGAAGTATACAAATGGTTCAAAATATCCTCCGAATTCTTTACCTTATTGGATTATTAGTGGGATTATGAATGTTGCTAGGAAAGGGCAGTGGTCCTTTTAACAAAGCAAACCAAGAGCTTGAATGATCATGTACAATTTAACTCATGTCTGAGGAAATTGCATTCCGGAAACTTTTACATTTTGTTTTACACAAGTAGAGTACAACAATAAAAATGGCTACATATTTCGCGTTTGTTATTAAAGTGGTGCATGGTGAAAGGCAATTTAACTCCTGAAAATTACAATAATATATTTTTACTTTGACGTGGATTATGTAATTTCAAAATTTATAATATTGTAGCGACTGTCATCTTTATGTGCTAAAATAATGAACGATAATGTAATTAAATTAACACAAGTCTTGGCTGCACTAAACAGTTGCTAATTTAATGTTATTATTTATTTCAATCTAAAAAAATAATGGGAATTGAAGCTATGCAGATGCAACATGTTTAATACTAGGGAAGTTACAGCAAACAGACGTGCAAGTGGTCTGGAAAATTGGGACAGCAATATACATATAACATTGTCATAAAAACAAGCTGTATCCTCTTTTTACACAATTTGTCTTAGTACGTACTTGTGTATTGTCATTGGAAAACAAATATACATTTGAATGTTATAAATAAGTGACTGGTTAGATGCATAAAATAATTTATCCTGAATTTTCACTAACAAGTCTTAGAACTAAAAACTGAAATTTTATGTGGTGTTGAACTAATTAATAGTGACTTGAACCTGTTTGGTGACATCATTCATTGATTTTTAATTCCTTTGTGTAGCTGATTTTAATTTTAATCTATACAAGAATTCGATTTAATTCCAAGTCATCAATCTGAGTTGCATGGGACATATGAAAAAATGTGTAAATTGATAAAAGCACCTTCTGGAGAAAAAAAAGAATGCTGTAGTGACTTTGAAAGAAGTTTTCATTCTTTACTTGAATAATGCTGATAAGAGAAAACAGATTGCCTGGACAGAAATTGATAATTTATGACGGTCCACTTGAATAATTTATAGTAAACGAAGTTGGTCTTAATAACTTGTAAGCGCTATTCCTTGAATCGATATTCACTCTCTGCGGGAATGTAAATTTAAAGAAGCTAAAAAATAAATATTCAAAACCATCTCTCTTTACTCTGTGCATGTAAGATGGATGATGATTGACTTTTGTAGATGACGTTTTCTCAACATGCTCCCCATTGCTTATCTGCAAAGTATACAAGATAATTTTTAATGATGAGAAATTTCAGTTAATTAGGTCTGTATATGTTGCCATCGGTTAACACTTAAGAGCATGTTGCCATATTTCTGCTCACATTGTTTTCCCTTGAAAAATTCCTCAATTCCTGGAAGCGGCAATTTGCACTAATAGTACTTGAATGTATAATAATAAATCAACATTAATTTAATTTTCTTTTGCTCGACATTTAAATTAAAAGGTTGTATTTTGTGATGGCCCTGTTCTTCAAGTCCCACGTTGTTTCTTTTATGCATATTTAATACGGAAATGACATCCGATCCTTGAAAGCATGATTATAATTTCATGAAGGACCTATTTCTGTGGTTTAATCGATTCATCTCTTTAAATATTTTTACCTCTTCATCCACATTCAGATTTTTCCATGCGTTTTATCGTTTCCTTTAAATTTTATGCTGAATTTGCTGTGGAGGATGAATTCATACAGTTGTGTGTGCAGGATTATATAGTTGCTAACCTGGCAAGTTTTACTCATATTTTTCATTATATAAAACAGACCAATTTGCTGATAACATTTAATTCTCTTTGACCAACTTATAATTTTCTTAGTGATTTAGGCTGTTTCAGCAATTAAAGGAGAACTGACATGGTTTTGGAGCATACCCTGATAATCGCCTTTTTCAGTAGTTATTGCGTCCCTTATAA
>JAQIWR010002494.1:0-11033 GCA_034695945.1 Glomeris hexasticha | reverse complement strand
TTAAAAGCACGCGGAAAGGTGTCAATTGCTCATTCCGCTAAAATTTGGCCGCGCGCTAATTACCACTTTTACAGTATACAGCGCAGCAGAGAATCACAGTTTATATTTTAATATTTTGTTAAATAAGTACAAATTTCATGGAAAAATACCAATACCTTTTTATCACCTTTTGGCAAAGGCTTTACAATCCAGGCAAATTTCGGATCAACAAGACGGAAACAATTCATGGATGCCAGAAGACATTTGGCTCTCTGCTTTAACCCCGCGAGTGCCGGAAACTCCGCCGCGATTCTCAACGCGCACTCGTACATTGCACTTGCAGCTGTCCGTTTAATAATTTATTAATTATCCAGTTAAACACTGACATATACTCCATAACTGAACAAATATACCTTTCCTGTAATTTGATCTGAAGATGTGAAAAGCGTATAGAAGATCGTAATAATTGTGCACCGTGATATCCGCACTTCTAGCGCGCTGCTCGATGCACTGAAGAACCTATGATGGAAAAATGAACAGATCACCCCACGTAATAACCGTGTCATGAAAATATATTCATTACACTTACCTCATCAAGCAGATCCGAATACGAAAACCGAATGAGCGACTCCAGCTGCCGCCTCTCAAATAAAACTACCACAAGCTGTCGCAGACAATCGCTTCTTCTGCACGTCAAATATCATCATTTACATTTCTTTTCAAGAGGTGAAATAGATCCAACCACAAACACTAAATCTGTCGCACCTTCCAGCATTTGGGTTAGAAATCATGGCCGCACACGCTTTATCGTTGTGGCCCAACGCAAGGTTGCACGCAAACACCATGGACCATAATGCAGGCTACAAACCCCAAAAATAAAATATAAAAAGCATTAAGTACTAAAATAATATTACTAAACATACAGAAAATTAATGACAGAATTGCACAAACCAGATTAGGGTTATCTTTGCTTGCAATTTCTACTGCAGTGGTGGCCAGCGAAATCACATGCGACAATAACTTCAGCTGTTCAAACTGTCTGATAACCTTAGAAACAGAAATGTTAAGTTAAAGTAATATAAAGTGCGTTTGCTACAAGCTGGGAAGCTTACTTTGAGAAAATATAAGACTGCAAGACACTCGGGATCGGTTTCGTCAGTTTGCAACACTTTGACAACAAGGAACTCGTCACGAGTGACTCCTTCAGCAGCTTCTTTGAACCTATCAACTGCTTTGTCAGGCTCACCCAAAGCAAGGTAGCACTGACCACTCAAAAATTTGCGGGAACTGCTGTTCCACTCGCACCAACTCTGCAACAAGCGTACATACTCCTGTAAACAATTCAAAATGCAAATTAAATACTGCATCAATGACTGTTGTTCTTCATTTGGATAGCAAATATGTTCAACCTGTAGCTCAGAATATAGACCCTTTGTGAGCATGAATTCAGGGAACGAGAAATTCACGCTGATTGGCCAACTGAGACAGCAACTCAAGGTTAATAATCAAACATTACAATACAATTAAATACTTCAGAAAGGATACACTATTTGGGCAGTTATAGTAACAAGTGTTTGAAGTACTTCGGACCACATGTGGTTACTTCTTTCCAAGAACATCTCACTCTGCGCGAGAAGAAGCAACGCTTGCGTTCCTCCCTCACCGTGAACAAACATATCGAGGACCGTGCATGGGTTACAATCTGAAAACAACAATGTTATTAAGCTTGCATGTTAACCTGAATGAAGTATTGTTAACAACCTGTCGACTTGCTCCTCGAGGAGTAACGTTCACCATCAGATATAGCCAAACTGGCAAGTTTCCCCAAACCAAAATCCCTATATAATATACACAAAATATGACCAATAACATAGCATAAATAATTATAAAACTATCCTAACTTACACCATGCTTGGAAGATCAGTTGTAACGGCTGTATCACTCAGCCACATTACAGAAAAGTAAGCCTGAGCTAACACGCTACATTGTGAAATTAAGACTTCACTAATGGCAGCTCGGTCTTCCGAGGACAACGCAATCTAAATGACAGAATGGATTGCAAATCATCTGCATCAAACCAGTATATATACCTAGCAGATATATTGCATCTACTGACTTGAGGTTTGTGATCGAGTAGCAACAACAGAACGAGTAGATCAAGGCACAATTCAAAACGAAGCCGCGCAAGTTGGCGTACGGACCCCGAGATGAGAAGAACGCCGAGAGATCCGGCAAACAATCTGCTGCAAAGCAACTGTCGGCTTGGGTCCACTTCTGCTTACAAATCCAAAACAATGAGAATCAAGTAAAACACAGAAGACTCAAAGCAAACTAACCTGCATTGTCGACCGCAAGCTCTTGAGGAGCTCCTTTGGCAAGGTCAAGAATCTGCAATAACATTTTCATAGTGGGTACAAGCCGTTTCGATTCTCCAATTTTCGAATCCAGCTCGTGAATCAAAGCTGTTGCTTCACGGCTAAAGTGAAATGAATGCAATACAGTTAGTTGCAAAACTAATCTACATTAAACGATGCAACTATTTACTCAGAGAAGAACTCCATGAAAGTTGCGCGCATTATGTTTTCAGGCGATTGTTGATGGACAAGGTCATGCGCAACAGCGTGATTCAATACAGGTGTGAATAACTCGTGGATTATAATTAAACTATTGAAAAGTGCAATTAAATCCTTGCACACATGAGCATCTAAATAGAAACAATTTGGTTTTATTCTACCGAACAGACACAATAAAATAAATAAAAAATTATTACCACTGAAAAAAGGTATAAGTGCAAGTTCTTGCGGCAGAAGTTCGCTCCGCGGACTGAGCGAGAGACACTCGATGAGATCTCTTGGCCGCAGAATAGAAAATCCACTCTGAAACCAAGGAATTAATCAAACCTTTGCCATATTCTGAACATTGTTTGCAACTCACTTTCTTTATGAGACAGATTAGACCAGTGTTTGGATCAGCACCTAATCCCACAAATGTGTTTCCAACCTGAAAACAGCATCAACCTTTAAACCCATTGCAAAAAATTGTCATTTGACAAGGATTTTACAGACCTGTTGATATTGTAGGCAACACCGGTAAAACGTAGACCAACACGAAACCTGAAGGTCGTAGTAATCCTCATCATCAACTTCGTATTCAGTAGCGTGAGTTTGAATCTACACCAGGATAATAAATCAATGTACATAACTCACTTTCTAATAGACCTAAGCAAACTGGCAACTATTTCTGCTCTCAATACCAACCTCGTTCTCAACAAAACCAACCACTTCATTTTTAAGAGCAGATATCGGCACAATCGTGTCACCGAGGAAAGAGCTTTCCGAAGGGCGGCGTTTCACCTAGTGTTGAAACACGATTTATAATAGATTTGTTCGCTGGCTTGACTATTTAAATCTTAACATTCATTTACATTGACTGCTCTGGTGATTGTGTTAACAGAAAAACGTCCGGGATGAAATATGTGCTGCAGGTAAAATTCTCTCGGGTCGACAAACCCCTCAGGAAGGTATAATTTTTCTTTCGAGTAAGACTTTAAGGTCACAGAGATCCATTTGCCGCCAGGGTAGGACTCACTAAAACAGACAGATGACAGGAAGTTAACGGACAAGTAAAACTTCAGTAATTAAGTCACGGTTATTACCTATCTATCGCAGTGTATCGTAACACGTAATCACTGTCGTGATGAGACCACAATGCCCACACATGTGAAGACGTCAAACAGAAGTCGACCAATTCATACTAAATAAGGACAAAGTTATAAGTGAAATTATAAAAAATTTAAGGACGTTCGTGCAAGGTACGCGCAAACCTGCGGAGCATAAACGTTATTCAAGTGCATCAATTGGTACTGGCCAGCAACAAAAACCGGTTGAAGGAACATAAATTGCCTTGTATCCACAAAGTTAAGGTAGACCCCTAATGTTAAAATCCCTCCCATGTTCCCCGCTTTCTTCCGTAGCAGATGTTGGCGGCCTGTCACACATTATATGGAAAATTATTTAATAATTCACACTAATATTTCTGAGAAAATATTACCAGACTGATGCAATTTCCCTAGCTGTGCTCCTACAACAAATTCCAGCAGGTCTGTGACAGATACACATTCTTGATCCTGCAAGAAAAATTACAAACCTTCAATATTCGGCGAATTCAAATTACACTTTTCGTGATCTATACCTTCACCGACCACATCCTAAGTTTACAGTCTCTTCCAAGTGCAAATATGTACAGGTCTTGGCCCAGGGTATGGAAGCAGAGATCGACCGGCGTGTCGGTGGCATCTTGAACCCCGCTTTATAAGTGACATAAAAGAACGTTTTACGCGCGCCGTCATCAAGTCTGGCTCGCCAAGAGTGCATGGTATTAGTATCATGAATTTCACCGAATAGCTGCTGGAACTATACCCGTCCACATCCTTTGCATGACGGACGACTGGCGGAATTCTTGCACAATGACTGCCCCTGCAACAATAGCGCGCAACCGATCAATACTCAACATGGGAATGGTCATATTGCCATCACAAAAGCCAGACCTTGGCATTCCTGAGGTGGCATCTGGATGAGAAGAATACTGCCGGAATTGCTTGCCAAACCAAAAAAGGCGCCATTAGATGGTGTGAGCCAAGAAGCGGCGCGCTGAGGAATGCTTCCAGATACACTCAGGTGGTTGATCACGTGGAAATTATGCTGATCTCTTAGCTGGTGACTTGAGATGTCTGAAAAAACTGAATGGGCTACGTTGACTGTGTTGTGAAGGCCAATATAATCCTGTTATTAAACACAAAATGGCATTTAAAAAACCTGATTTGTTTTAATTGAATGAATACAGCATTTACCTGAGGGTGAAGCTTGTAAGGATGTGGAAGTACTATTCTGTGAACGCTGGACACAGTTGGCACTAGGATGACCACTTTTGCGGAAGTTTCATGTACACTGACTCCATCTAAAACTGGTGAATCCTGGAAGTGCAACCTCACTTGATTGCTTCGCAAATCTATGTCGAAAGACTGTTCAACCAGCTCCAAAGTGTCGTGAGAAATTCGCCTGAAATAGCGTCAAATAAACAGGAAATTGCTTGTATCTAATTTTCAAAAAATCCGACATTTGCAATTATCTTGCACAGAACGCACCCCAGCGCGATATTACATGACGTCACTACAGCGCAATGCTAAGCGACGCAACAAAATGTTGCGCATCAACGTATCATGTGCAAGTTTATTGCAAAGTGGGTATTATTGTTTACGGAACTTACCAGTAGATAAATCGATTTCTACAAACTGAGCCACCTTTGTTGCTGTCACGATACGAATACCAACCACTGCCTTCTGTTCGTTTTATATCTTGAAGTGTACCTTGAGTAGCACCTAAATTTTAACGAAATTTCAGCACGTGGTTATTATATTCGGAGTCAAAAAACGCATCAACTTCACCGTTTGACCAAGGTTTGACAGGAGTGTACTGTTAACTAACCTGTATTCACCGAAATCTCCTTCCATTTTTGCGTAGAGACTTCGTTTAGCGCCAATTCACGAAACCCAAGTATAAAGTCGGCCATTTGTACCGCCAAAGATTTGTTGCGATTTGAAACCAAGCGTGCGTCACCGGAGTGCAGTGATGCCCCGCCCCTATAACGCCCGTTGACCAATCGGCGTCGTATAGGCAGCCACGAATGACCTCACCTCAAAGCGGCCAATTATTGGTTATCTGTTTTGGCGGCAAATTCAAATGTGAATCGGACTCTTGAATCGCTCTTGTTTGTTTTAAATACATATATCCAACATTAATCGGTGTTTTGGATGCACCACAACTTTCACAAACACCATTTCACGATTGATTTTCTTACAGATTATGAAAAATATACTGACTGAAAGCGCTAATGCGATTGCAGAGGGACCGTTCAAAATATATGTCACACATTTTTTGCCAGAATTCAATCCACAACACCTCCCATATCGCATTTTATTACATCATATGATACAGCTTTTAAAAGTATGTTACATATCACATTGTAATACACCCCTCCATTGTTTATGAAACATACTGATCAGTAATTCAGGGTAAAATATGACAGTTTTACTCTTGGTTTCACTTAGTTTTAAAAATTCTTACATACTTCACTAACTAATCATACACAAATCGTATTAATATGTCATCAAATACCGAGTCAAGGATTCACTAAACTATATTGCCCACTGTCACTAAAATGCACACGATGAACACATGCAACCTAAGATAATTTCTTTCCGAAGCAGACTTGCTCAATGGTTGTTTGGTTGTTGGAGGGATAACTTCCAAAACAGTGGATTTTCCCCTGAATTCTTTAACTATTGTATACCTGCAAGAGTAATAAAATATCAATAACCTGCTCGCTGCATGATAAAACTAGAATTCTCAATTTAGGACTTGCAGAAATTCAACTTTTCCAGAGAAATCTTGTGGAGCTTGCCAGTTCACAACCACTTCCAATTTTTCATTTCGGTTCACATGAACCACTGCGCTCTGAAATCAATTAATAGGTTTATTTCAATCTCCAGTGAGTTGTATGCATGTCAATGACAACATGTAAATCGACTTAATTACCTCCTTGGCATGAAGACAGTCTACAGTTTTGGCTAATCCACCTGAGCTAGACACGTCAAATGTTCCCAAAACTTGATCATGATTCCTTGCATCTACAGCTTTGATTGTGAATCCCTCGAAAGAATCATTTGTCATACTTTTCAATGTAACTAAAGGAGCCAAAATCATAGAACATCAATTTTCCCACATCTATATAGCCTATATATATTTTAAATAATAATAACTTACGTGATATATATTGACCTCCCTGTATGGGATTTGTTGTTAAGTATGCCAAAAATGGTATAGGGGATACTTGTGTTTCGAAGTCTTTGTAGTCGAGTTTCTGCATAGATTCGCAGGTTGTATTTGGAGTTTCTCTCATAGAAGAAACGACAGGCACCCATAGTACTGCGATCAGCAGTATCTCAGTTGCAAGTAACATTATCAAATTGGAGGATACAAGCTGAAATGTGCTCCAATACATACAGTAGAATGCTTATAACTTTCCTGTATATTATACTGGAACTTCCGGATCCTTTATAGTAGAAGAATATGACCAATGAGCTGTATTTGGTGTAAGGCAAAATTCTAACTCTAATCACAATATGTTTTGAATATATTCTGCAACGTTGTTGCAACTATATTTCGCGTATTGCAGCTGCGGAACCTTACGCAGCTAAAAAAGTAGTTCCATACATTACTTGTTAAATATATGTGTCCATCCTCAGGTACTTCCCCTTATAACTTTTTGTTAAAACTTTTGTGAGCTGTTATATACGGTAAATGTTTTATTAATAGTGTTTGTATCAGCTAGCTACTCACATTTACATGTTTTACGCAGATATCATATATCCATCCACTCTTCATTGTATGTTATTATGCACAGTGGTTGAAATCATATGCTTGTGACTCATTGTCCACCACCAATCAAATGAGTCACACACGCCGACAACCATTCGTTGATTCCAAAGTGTTTGATAAAACCAAGAGTGTATGTAGGTTAGGTTGTAAAACTATATTTCTAATCTACATATCCTGCAATTAATTAGGCATATATTTGCGCAGGCATCATTATACTATTTGTGGATTTCATTTACATATGTAATGACAAACGTCTTACATGCACAAAACGACAAAGTTTAGTAATTTTAATATCCATGCACTTCCTGCGGAAGTAACAGAAACCTTGGATGTTTGATGTTATCCATATATTTTGTTAAGGATGTACAATTTCCTTGTACAGTACAACATTAATTATACAGTATGAAGCAAAATTCAGTTCATGAAAGAAATAATTTTCTGCACTTCAATGTGCAGTCAAGTTTAATTCCTAATATTTCCAGTTATGAGCATATGCAGGGCATATGTTATCAATATTCCAAATCTTCCTTCCAATGTAACAAATACACAAGGCTACTCAATTTCCGATGATTCCATCCAGCATTCCAGGAAATTGGATGTGACTATTTTTGAAATGCATGGTCTAGCTAAAACGCAAAAAAGATTTCAATTCTTCTAGAGTTGCAATTCTCCAAGTTGGACTCAATGATTACATGATTACAGCAACATTTTATTGCGCCCATATTAAATTACATAACAAATGTCTGCAACAATAGCAGAGGCACTTGCTTAATTGTGTGTTGCAGTAATGACGAAATCAAGATTTACTAAAATCCGCAATATGAATCGAAACTTGTAGCGCACAAGAACCTCCTGTCGAAGGATCGAGTCGTTGTTATTGCTTGTTCAGATGTATCCGGTGCATGGGCAGGGAAATGGTGTGGTAGTAGGAACTACCATGGCAATGTCAGTTACATTTATTTTTTGTGCGGAGACTTTTGGCGTTGCAGAATGCATGTGTATTGTATCTAATGCATAAAAAAACACTATAGTATACAGTTACAAGATGACACATTTTTCATCCTGTCATAACAGCTAGGTAGTATACCTTGCGAGTCCACCTCTCCCCATGCCAACATGAGATAGTAATCTTTTCTTAGCAAATTGTACGCATTTCCCATAACATCAGTAAACACTTCTCGTTTGAAATTACATCTATAGTAACCATCGATACTAATGAACGATTCATCAGACAATCCATCAGTTGGCTGCAAAAATTCAAAGATGCATATTAAAGAACACATCCACAATACTTGTAAGGAAGAAATTTTAAAAGCAGTTGTGCATGCTAACATCTTCCAGCCTAGTAGTGGCCTTGTAACCGTCTTCATTATACGACATGTATGCATGAGATTCCCGATTGCCTGCATTGGATCTGAAGCATTCCACAACACTGTCTTTTCCCTGTCATCATTTCTTAAACATTAATAAATGCAGGAGCAAATGTTTCTGCATATAGTATGTGCAAAAAATGCATGCAACACAAAAATATGTACCATAATCTGATCGTCCGACAAGCCGAGTGCAATGTACATATTTTGAATATTCTCTTTGCCTTGCAACTCGAAGTAAACTTTTGAATCAGTGCCAAGTACGTATGTGGCCACCATGCCGCAGCTTTTGCTCGAAACGCAACCTTCAGTATCTCCAAAACAGCCTTTTGTAACACCGCAGTTTGCATAAATGTCCGTTGTGTTTGAGGGCACTTTTGTGGTGGACAATTGAGCGTGGAAGTTCCAGTGCTTGCACTCACTGCGAGTTCATTTGATTTTCCTTTCACCCATTGAAATGAAATGCAGTGTTAGAAATACTAGTGTGAAGTCTTGCATCTGGCTATAAGTATAATGTGCAAAACGTGACAAATCTATAGTCAATTCCATCTATTATAATCCTTCACTCTGTGCAATATATATTCGCTGTCCCATTTGCAAATTGATTTTTAGTGATCCACTTCACAACAATATGACAACAACACAACACACAATATGCTAAATAAACTCACAGGAAACGGACATTGCCATTGAAGTGTGAAGGAGCAATCCAGTCAAATGCAACTTCAGTCTTGTTATCACGATTAGTATGAGTTACCGCATTCTGAATTTCAAACCCAATTCAGTCAATTTTCTTGAACTGCCAAATAAAACAGTCCATTTTAATCAATAAACCAAATCTTACGTTTGTTCCCGGAGTGCATGAGAGGAATTTCACATTAGGCCCTGAACCTGACACATCAAAAGTTCCTATAGTCTGGGTTTCAGCTGCCGAATCAACTGCTTTTACCAAAAATCCCTTGAAGCGATCTGCTCCTGAAGTGCTCAAAGTAACTGCCAATAAGAACATTAATGGAACATGGGTTAATTATAATTATTACCACAAGTGCAGCTGAACAATCTAATCCACTTACTTTTTACTCTTGCTCCACCTTCTACCGAAGATTCACTAAAAGACACCTGATAGGGTATTTGAGAAGTCTGGCCTGGAGCTCCATGACTTGGTGTCATTGTGTCGCAAGCTTCAACTGGGGCACCACTGGGCCAGGCCTTTGCTGATGAACACAACAAGGCCAAAACATACAGTGCCACCAAGGCCTTCATCTTTAATCGCATCTGAAACATCGACATTGGCATAATGTATACCCAAGAGTGCATGAACTGGGTTGCCACCATCTTACAATATTTTGCCCTATTTATTATGTTAGATATCATATCAGCGTAATTGTAGATTTTAACATAGTAACTGCCGGTTATAGATAAAGGTGAAAGCTATATTCTGGGACTTTTCGCAATGTGGCTGCCATTTTCGTATAAATGGCGAATCGGGCACAAGGCAACACAAAATGTACCTGTGCTGCTTTTTCGACATATACCATGCTGAATAATGAACGGATTCGCGCACGAATCACCCAAGTCGATGACCTGAATTGTAAACCTTGCTTCCTTGCCATTGTAAAATGATTCATTTTCAAGCTGTTATAACAATTAACACCAGTTCCCCCCCCCATTTTGAAGACCGTGGTCTTCATACGATTTGAATTATTAAAAAAATAGAATATGTGGGAACATCAATCATTCATATTATGTACATCATGGATTTGTATAAATTGTGAGCAAACAATGATTCATTCTTGAATTGTCAATAACCAGCTTTTTTGCCATTTTTCCCAGAACTATTTTGTTTCAACTTTTCCTTGTACGGTACACTAGCTATTTTCCATCTGAAGCTTGCAAAAACATGTTTATCATTTATAAATAAAATTGTTTACGATCGATGGAAAATATATTATCAGATATAGTACCTATATATTTGGAATATGAAGTAGAAACCATACATAATCTTCCAAGATTATTCGTAAATAACCATAACTTTACATAATTACAGATTAGAAATGGAATCGTTGGTCTTTTAAAAGTACTTTTTAAGACATTATATAGTAAGGATCGACCTGCATGCGCAAAAACCCCGAACATCAGGGTAGTTTTTTTTTACGGGAATGCACCCTTATTATACAGGGTGACCCAAAAGTCTGGGCCTTAATTTATATAAATAAAACGGTGGCAATTAGAATAAAAACTATCCCAC
>JAQIWR010002493.1:0-11035 GCA_034695945.1 Glomeris hexasticha | reverse complement strand
TCAAAGGTCACATGAATATTCGATTCGCCCCACCTTATTAATAATAACAGCCTGTCAATAATATTTTTAATTGCCCTCATTTGTTTTAAAAAAAAAGAAATCACGTTATGTGGAACACCCTGTATA
This sequence comes from Glomeris hexasticha, assembly GCA_034695945.1. Taxonomy (NCBI): domain Eukaryota; kingdom Metazoa; phylum Arthropoda; class Diplopoda; order Glomerida; family Glomeridae; genus Glomeris; species Glomeris hexasticha. Next base: position 10,909 of record JAQIWR010002493.1, on the reverse strand, counting down.
GTTTATAGCTGCAAAATTATATACATAATTCCATCGATAATCACTGATATAATAAATCACATATTTTTTTATATTTTGTAATTTAATCACACAATTTAACAATAAATGTATTGAAAAACGAATTTAATTAAATTGCAACATACAAATTAAAACATCATGATCAAAATCCACAACATTATCATTTCCATATAATTTGTTTTGCAACATGCAACTATATTAAATTGGAACTGACATGGTTTTTATTAGCCTTCCCTTAAAAATTCAATTTTCTTGATTGGGTATTTTCCGTTTGACGAGGCAATGAAGAACCGTAAAATCGGTATTCGACCTGTCAACTTTTACATACTGGCCATTGACGACAGAAAATAATCCTAATCTAGCATTTGTGAAATAATTAATTCAATTTTGTAGGAACACAAATTGATGACAAATTGCATGCAATATTGGAACATTTAATTTTTAAAAATACTAAACATGTACATAAAACATCCTGAATATACACAATATACATTATATAAAATTCATTTGTGATACACACATCAACATATTTTACACGTTTGGCGGTCCTTTTTACATGATTATCTCAAAACTGTTGCATTTAATAGTTTAGTCTCTTCCTCAATCCATGTTATAATTATGTGTTATCCCTTGAAGAAATTCAACCATGTTTTGTGGGTTGAAGCCTGCCACTTGAGCTCGAATCCTATTATCAACTAACTGATACATTCGTCGTTTTGCTGGTGGGGGAACTGCTCTGACATATTGTTCGTAGACAAGGTCTTGCCCTTTTTGGATCTTCCTCAGGCAGTCTATGAATTTCCAGAGGCAGGGGTGGCTCATTTGCATTTCACGTTGAATTCTTCTGTTTGCTGATTCTGCATAGTTGTTTGTTCTATCCTGTTCATTTTGCACTCGCTCATTTACTGACCAAATATTGGGTGGAAATCGAGCAAGACGCCTTGGTCCGTGTTGATTCGGCCTTCCTAGATACGTGTCTTCAAACCAACGATATACTGGTACAATTTCTTCAGGGAGATCCAATGCAGACAGTGCTTCGAAGGCTTCTTCAAGGTGAGGTATTGGAACAAACGCTAACGCAATAAGCATTTTGACCAGCTGCTTGAAGTTGCGATCGTTGTCGTAAAGGCGAAGGAGCTGGTTTTTAGCGAGGTGTTTTCGAACATTTTGAGCCAAGTGAAACAAGCAGCCATGAAGCTGTGAATTTGGAAATTCTGCTTGCAGTGCGTTTATGGCAGCCAACTCATAATCGATGGATATGCTTGTGGGGTTTAATTCTGGCCAAACCTGAAAGTATAACAAAATTTCATTAAAGTGCCAAGTCAAAAACCATTGAATTAATATATTACCATTTTCATTGTTCCAAACAAGTGACTGTATGTCACTCCTTGCTTGTTTGGAAGCAAGGCATACATTACAGGAAACACATACCCTCCACGTTTAGCAGAAATCACATAGACTTGGCTAAACAGTGGAGGAGAAATTGTGAAGGTGCCATCAAGAAATATTTCCTTCATTTGGTCGCTCCAGCTACTATGATATTCACGACCAAAAAGAAGAATTCGCTGGTTATCCCCAAACATAACGTCTGCAAGCAGAAATCTTTCCTGACGCCCTGGTACGAGTTGATAGTGTTGATATTCATCTGGGATAACCTGTAAAGTAACTGTTGTAGGTTACACACCTTTTTTAATTTTTGCATATGAATCTTACCAGATCTTCAAAACTTAAGGGTGCAGGTGGGACAGCCATATTTAGATCTCTTGTTCGCTGAACGAGTTTTCTTAAGGCATCTTTGGTGACGAGACCCTGAACATCACTATCCACGTTGGCAATTGCATTGCTAATAATTTGGCATGGCATTTATTAAATATTCCAACGTTATTAATACGATTGAAAGTAATGCACATTTTATAAAAGTTGTAAAAAATCCTCATACACTTATCAATAATTGTCTTATATAAGGAGTTGATAAATTGAACCTAGAAACAAAACAGTATCAGGCTATAATTATTTGTACGGCACTGATATTTTTCCTTATGCAGTTAGTAGACAAAAAACAGGTACTAGAATGTTGATCTGAACCATACCCAAAAGCACAAATTTTTCAAACAATGCCAAATATTTGTAATAAAACTAATCAAATATAGAAATATGCCCCAATTTGATAAATGAATTTTGCATAAAAAGATGTTTGACCACCACAAATTCATCCACAACGGAGTAGTCACCATTTACGTTTTTAATCTCCTTGGGGATTTCTTACCAAAATATAAAAGTAATAGTATATGGTTTCCGTCTGCTAACTGGAAAAATTATAATAGTACTCCATACTTTAAAACCAATGTTTTCGCGTGTCTAAATGTTCACGGAAACCCGAGCATGTGACCTTTCATGGAGGCTTTATTTTCGCGGTGGTCACATTAATTTTCTATCCTTCAAAATAGAGCAAATACATTTCACAGTTATTTGCTGGGAAAATTGCTAGTCTGCGATTATAGCGGAAATAAAACCACTGTGAAAATTAGCACTTTTAAAGTATGTTACAAATAAGCGTCTGTTCTCCTTTAACGTTGCATATGTGCATATATGTACATACCTCAAGTGTTTCTGTTGCACGTCGTTTTACTGCATTCTTTACCTTTTCAACTTCAACACGAGCAATATCACTTCCATGATTGTGCTCATGCAGCTGAAATAAAACTGTCTTCCCCAGTAAATCGGTATGCAAACGAGCTTTGCAAAGATATTCATGTCTCTTGATACACCTCCAAAACTTTTTTGTCCCGTCTTTGCTGTTCCCGTCAAATGTGAACATGTTCCCATTATGGGCCACCTTCAATTTCCCATTTTTTGTTAGGAGCGTAGATGTAGTCGCGATGTCAACTTCAGGGATGTTCATTTCTTCAAGCAAATGTTATCTACAGATACAGAAATTAGTTAGAGAATTGAATATGACATACAAACTACATGGACTTTCATATGAATTATAATTATACTGTATATACAATAGTATGGTCCTTAAACCACAACATGACTGTGACCACGATGTCTGCATTGCAGTTGACTAGATGCCCTATAACACTTTTGTTCTAAGTAACCCTAAAAGACTCCAAGTGCACAACTGGTCAACTCCACTTCAGACAATGTGTTTGCAGCGATGTGGTTTAAGGACCACCCAAAGTGGCATTTTTCGTGGGCGGAATCTGCTTTCTCCTTATATTAAGAATTGTGATGGAGTTCAATTTAGTTTATTGTATATAAATTGATTTCATATTCAGTGTACAGTATTTTGAAATTATTGCTTTAAAATAAACTAAATTAAACATCAATATATAAAATACATTAATTTAAAAATTATATAACTTTAAAATAAACAAAATTACACATCCATTTCTCTAAAATAAATGGATTTAATACTTTTTTATTTAGGACGGCTTAGGAGGAGCAGCCCTAGCTCTCATAAGAGCCCCGCCAATAAGATCCCTACACCAGTGGCCATAGCATATTCACCACACCTAATTAATGGATTTAATAATTAATTGCTTTGAAATAAACTAAGTAGGAAATCAATAATCAATTTAATCAATTTAACATATGTTAGGCAACAACAGGCTCTTGGCCCAGCTAGGTTGCCCCTGTTATGTAAGATATACCTATTCCCAACCCATACTATTGAAAAGCTTATGAGGATACATGTGTTACAGGCTGTGGCGTCACACAGGCTGTGGCGTCATAGCCTAGGCCATGGTGTATTAAACATTACCGTAAAACGGCGATTGCTCGTTAACTAAGCCCCTCATCGAAACATTAGCATGAACCTAAATTGTTTGTATGCTCCAATTACAAATTATAATCTACTTGTGGAAATTATCGGAAGCTTTAGTCAGGTTTGTTAGCCGGTTAGGTTAGTGTAGTTTAGGTGAAGGCATTGCGTACTACAGAACGCAATTTTTCACATTGCCGGGCACATATATATATATATATGTTACAGGGAAAGTGCGCTTGTAGTTACGGTAAGTGCAGCCAACAAACCTAACCTAACATTCCAGAAATTACGAAAGCTAGTTTAATGAACGTATTTAGTTATTGCGGACAATTTATGTTGACGGTGTTTTTGTGTTAAAACGGTTAGTTTAATCTTAATCGGCGATCTTACGGAATAATTTCTCACATTGCCTGGTTTCTCACTTTGCCGGTAACATATATATATGTAATTAATAAAACTGATCTAATGAAAGCGTTTTACTAAAAATAATATAATTAATGTAATGCTATCTTAGTCTTTTTATCATATAGTCGTTAATTAAATTTGTGAAAAAATTGATTGGATGGTTTCGCAATTTAATCTAATTAATATGCAATCTCAATTTCAATAATTGTTTGAATAGTTTTTCTAGCAAATTGGCGAAAGTTGTTTTGTAGTAACTTGTTCATTGCATGATCCTATGTATACTGTTAATTGTGCACTTTAAATTACCTGTGCATATTTGTGCATTTCTTAATGTCACACACACATTAATTGTACCCCACTTGCAAAATTAACTGCCATCAGTTAAGTATATAAATAACTTTCAAAAGCAAAAACTGCCTTCTGGGATTATTCTGTGCAGGAGTTATTGGAAATCGCTTGCACAAGTATTCAATGAACCAAGTTCACGAACTGGATTTATAAACATGGTTATAAACAACGTTCATATTGGGACCATGCATAGTAACGGGAACTACACCCACACCCATCAGGAATCTTGGGCGTGTTGAATTTTAAGAAAGATTATTGCACGAAAAACGCTCATGTCCAAACATGGCGCTCGTGTTTGTTCAATCACTAATGAAACACGCCGGCGGTTTTTGGCACTGTTTTGGGTGGATCAAAGAGAAGATTCATTGCTATATGAAGATCAGTTCATGCACATATGTTGGAGTTCGCCCACGCAAATCATGTATGCTTGTTATATGGGGGAAATAAAGAGAATCATATGACATACTGTACATACATATACTCAGTCAAGTGTTGTATTAAATGATCACATCCATTATTGAAAAAAAAAACACTTGGGATTGAATAGCAACATTGCCTGTGCATTTCACTACAAGATATTTTATTTATGTCACAACACTTAAAAATTATAACAAATTTCACACAAGTTATTCATTATTCATAATTAATATTATTGTCATCATATAGAAAATTAAAATTAATGAGTATTGTGTATACTTTCTCTCAAAGTTTAATTTTAATATTGTAAAATGTACAGAGAATATGGGGGTCCCAATATGGGCTGTCATCAATAACAACAGCAATTTTGGCACACGTGCATTCATCTCATTATATATAGCATCCAGTCTAATAAAGATTGTTGAAATATCATGCAGGTAAATATTACATTTTAGATTTACAATTAGAGAGGCAGATTAATCAAAACAAAGCTTGCGTTAAATAAATATTTTCAGTTATTATCCAAGTGAAACTATGTCACAACAAATTAATAATTCATATGTAGAATCCCTTATTTAATTATTCCTTTCCCTGAGATATATAAACACGAAATGGAAAGTTGTACTGTAAATTCATATGGGAAATATTTTTAATTATGTAAGTATTTGCACAAACCGATTGTATAAATTTCTGAAATGTAATACACTGTGTGTGGCCTAAGCTTCGATTTTACAATTGCAGCTAACTAAAAAAAAACACTGCAAAAAACTGCTCGAATCATGTTATTTCATTTTTTGTGGAACTATTTATTGTATATCGTTCAGGAAATCCCAGCTCTAGACAGCACTTTGGAGAAAGTTCAAAATCGGCTTCCGCAATGAAAAGATCACCATGATGTTACATAAAATCCAGGAAGAACACTTCTCATCCCATACAGCATAACGTAAAAAAACAAAAACAAGATTGCTGAAATATAAATTGGTATAGCAATTTACAAAGTCAATTTACCGTAAATTTTCTAACAGAAGCCAAGGATTTTATTAAAGTTTCGGATTTTCACAAAGGGTTTCTAATAGAAACCCGGCTTCTATTAGAGACCGGCTTTTATTTTTACTGCAATTAAAATCGGTGACCACATATTGCAAACAGAACGAAACTAACAAATTTTACAACTTTTATTTTGAAATCCAGGTCAAATAACCTTTGTTTACAAGGGGTGGTGTCCATTTTCAGTTTTGTATGTGCCATTTACATGCAAGGCAATATCCATGTATACCCTATAAAAGTAAATAAAATTTGGTAGAAAAGCTAAATTTACCTCGCAAGCGGAGTTTGAGCAGATTTCCAATACAAGCCGGAGGCCTGTATTAGGAACCGGCTTTTAATCATTGCTTTTCCTAAATTACCCGGCTTCAATTGGAGACCGGCTTTTGTTAGAAAATAAACGGTAATACAGGATGCAACTGGGGTTATGGAATTTAGAGTAGGTCTAATATAATATAATGTACTTGAAAAATGTGCTGTTCACTTGATTCACACTGTATTGACTCTTTACGTGGAAACATAACATGAGAGGATATAGGATATGGTGTTTGGGAGGGGGGGGACGTATGGATGAAAGAGCAAAGATGCGCACATGTTGAGTGTTACAACTGGCACGGCGCATGGGCATGCATATGCAATGAAGCCAGCCTGAATTGCTTTCATTGAGGGGAATAAATCACGTGTGGACTGCGACGTTGCAAGCCACCCACAAAAACGCAACAACCCGTTGACGAGACGACTGTTTCGCCAAAAGAGTATTACACACCCACATGAGGGATAGTGCAATTTTTCACCCGAAATTATACTGAAAGCCCTCCTGGAGCTGGCGCTCTGCATCACAAAAAGCCCTGCAAAAGGGGAACACGCTTAGGATGAGATCTGCATATACAACACCGAGCCGTGCATGTATATATAACCGTCCACCCACATGCATTCACCCCTTTTTCGCATCTCTGAACACGACGATATTAATGCGAATTCCTTGCACAACGTTTTTCGCACTGCATGCACACAACCGATTGAGATCGCTTATTAAACAGGAGCGTTTGCAGTTGCCATGACAACCGACCCCGGTGGTCACCATTTGCAGGTTTTCGGTGTCGACACAATCTTGAAATTTCACGTTGTATGCAAAATAGGTAAAGACGTATAGAAGCCACATTCCTATTTGCTGGTCTGTCGACGGATGGAACTCTAACAATGTAGATGGAATCTTGGGAAATATTTCACAAATGTGGATATTAATTAAATTGTTGACAACTATTGCAACAATCCCTTGCCATTCATTATAATTGACTTTTATCCAGGTATTGCAAAAAGCAAGAATGTCGGCTTTAATAGCATGAACACAATAAAATTAAATGACTCAATCTGCTCGCAAGACAAGATAAATGCTATACAAAAATGCAGCATTTATGAAACTATCAACTCTGCACCCCATTATACCAGTCACATATATAGAACGAACTTATAACATTGGGATGACTGATGTAATGGCTGCTGATATAGATTGCAAAGCACGTACCACACAAATTTGTTGATGCGCCATTTAACACTCGGCTAACCGGATAGTTAAACATGCATCTCGAACTGTTCAAATTATATATACAGTATACTGTATACGAATTCCTCTGTGTAATTGTATCACCCGATGCAATTAACAATAGCATATCACTCATCCCTGATGATGACTGTAATGACCAGATGCAACACGATGATTGCCTGGTTAATTAAATCCTATATTTATCAAGCTGATTGTTGTAACACTTGGCATATACAATAAATTTCTGGGTTTGAACCTCGACATTATAGTATTTCTGGGTGTCTATATATACTGAGAAGCTGCATTTCAAAATATTTATGGGAGACCATGCATGCATGCTTAGAATTGTGGTGAAGCCCGCTAAAAGTTTGGTTTGGCAGGAAAGCTGACATCATCAAGATTTTATATGTCAGCTTCTCTGTCACAGTCCATCAGTTGATGGCTTCATCATAATTCTCATAAGCTGTGGTCGCTTTAGAAAAACTTGCCATCCATAAGTTATGGCTTCGGATCTCAAATTTCAGCCACATTCATCATGTGATCTCAGATTCTGTGATCAAAGTTCATGCAACGAATTTGTCTGCTATGGCTCGGTATACTTCACAGAAAAATTGTGCTATATAGGTAAATTTCTTGGTCGCAATTATACAAGTCGGTCTGCATGCATATAGTAATAATCACCTTCTGTTTGTTTAAAAAAACACCACTTCCATCTCACTATGTATATAGTTGGTGATATTGGGTGATCCAGATTGTATTTGGACAGGTTCCAGTGCAAGTGCCGTGCCATGGTGTAAGCAAGGTGTAAGTTATGTAAACTGATGGCTAACTGTCGTAAAGGTGGATGGAAAACACCCAGAGGAGTTAAGGATATAGCGAATGTTTGCTCACTCCATTTATGTTTAACTTCCAACCGCGAGTTCTCCAAGTTTAAAATCCTGTGGGGAATAACATATTATATTTCCCTCAAATTTACAATGCAGTATGATGTTCCACCTGAATGCACCAATTCCACCGTTCAATTTGTTGTTTTTTATTATTATTTCCACACGGATGCACAGTGTATGTTTGAACTACATTAAATGCATATACTAAAATGTGCTTTCATCAAAGGATTACACCATTTCCTTTATGACGCTGTGATTTGTGACGGGTGGGTTGGCCTCTCTATAGACATAATGGAAACTTGAATTATAAATGGTCCCTTAGCATCACAATCAGTCGCGAAGACTGACCAAAGTGCGGTACACTTGATGAACTTTAAAGTGGTTTTTCATCTTTTGTGCAAAGCTCTCGCATGATCAGTGCAACTTGAAGTTATTGACTTTTGAAGGAGTTGTTTCAATATTGGGTTGAAATTTCTGCCGCATGGTTGCATATTGTTTGCTGTATAGACGGCAAATGCAATGTCCTTGGAGCTTTTGAAGCGACCAACGAGAGCACTTATTGGATGAAAGTGCGGAGTCACTGGTGATTAAGGGGCCGCACAGTGGGGAGGGAAGGAGTTCAGCTCTGCACACTCGATTGAGGAACAGCTTAATTACGGTGCTGTCATGTTGCAGGATACGCCATCTGCCGCAGGACTCTTTGCACAACACCACGCCCTCTACAATCTCCTCACTCTCGCTCCAACCAATTATTTTATAACACCACCAAGAGTTAAAACGTGATTACACTCTTTCGTACTCATCGTTTGGCTCCAGAGAATATATAATGTATACATATATACATACACACACATGCAGTGCTCAGCGATCGAGTCTCTATATAGAAAATGTTGCAAGGTTTCAAAGATGCTCAGAAGGATAATGCGGTTAAAGAACAGGTAGTTTAGCTGATGATTGACCACGATTGCATAAATGAATTCTATTAAACTGCGCCATTGAATTTTTCAAACCGGTTATAGCTTGTCTTCAAGTTCAGATAATGCAAGTTGACGGGTTGGCATATTTTTTTTATTGCCAAGTCACAACAAACTGAATTAAATCTACACGGCATCATGCATGCATGGGTAGGGCAACAATGGCATGTGGCGGTTGGATGACATTGTCGATGGAGTTATATTTAGTGAACCACTTAAAAGTTAATCATTTGAACATCTTAGGTGGTGATGCTGACGTGAGCAGGGGTAGTATAGAAGAAAATCAACAAGTTTTAAAAATAAATGATGAAACACAGATATATATGACATTTCAAGCGAATGTGTATGTTTGTGATGCATCTATATAAACTTTTGGATGATATACTATCACCACCTGTACGTCATGCATGGCGATTTCTGCCTAAACTCACTTCAATACTATACATGAGGGTTTCGATCGCAATGTCCAATAACAGAAATCCCACAAACCACTCCCCTTGCATGAACTTGTACTGAACTATATTTTTGTCCATATTTTCAAACGACTATACAGAAAGTGTTGGATATTTTCGTGTGAAACATTCATTATTAACAGGTTTACCATGTTGGCATTTAGCATTTATTGTTTTCGTACGAGATTCTTGCAAATAAAAATCAAAGTGCTGGAAATAATGATACATTAAAATGATTGCATCTCCAAGAGTAAATAATATTTTACCCCAGACAAAACATGTTATCTTTCAAAAGGTATTGGAAATATTGCCTAACAAGCTTCATTGAATTCGTTTGTGTAGCATTTCAGTAAAAAATAAATATAATTTGTGTATAGTAAGATAGCACTTGCTGATACAGTACATTGCATATTGAAGTCCCAATTTGTAATCAATATGTTACCGCCAATGTGAATAACTTGTCATTATGCGCAATGCCTAGTCCATGTGCAAAATGCCGAAAGTCCTCGCCAATGTGAGCAATCTGTAAAAACCCCAAACAACGAAAAACCCCAGCTCGCTTCAAACCAAGGAGTTGCTTCAAACGTTCCTTTCACTTACAAACTCAAAATAAAACTTAAACATTGCTTCATATTCTCCCATTTCGTAAAAATTGGGTCGGACTTGTCAAAAAACTCCAAATAATTAAACGTTATTAGTTGCGTGTAATAGAATCTCAAATAATTAAAAGTTATTAGTTGCGTGCAATAGAATCTGAAATAATTAAACGTTATTAGTTGCGTGCAAAAAATCTCGTGGCATGAATTCTCGCGCAACTACAGCCTTTCTAAGGCAATGGAGAAGTTGCGTACCAGAACATTGCATTGCAAGAATCTCCCCATTTTTCTATATTCGTCGGGATCGTAAAAACAAGGGTAAAAACATCGGTTTTTAACGTTTTGAAAAGGAAAATATCCTTGTTATTCATCACTGCCGATCAAGTTCTCTAGAAAACGCTAGTTTTAGGCATTAGAATGCAGAATTTGCATATTAAAGGAGACCTGACACGGTTT
>JAQIWR010002492.1:0-11037 GCA_034695945.1 Glomeris hexasticha | reverse complement strand
TCCCTCGTTAATTCCTCCCTACGAAATAGCAAATAGACTTGTCCTTTCTGGTTTTGTGCACTCAACCGTACAACTAATTACCTCCCTCCTCCTGTCAATTAAAATACAAAAGAACGCTTTGGTAATGAGCGTGGAACAGTCTCACCAGTGCGACTATAATAGTATTTGGATACAATACTGAAGCTGCGGTCAAGATTGCACTCTGTGAGGAGAGGTAAAAGGGGGAAGATGAAACCTTTGACCAATTAGGGAGAAGATTAGATGCACTTGGGCGTGGCTAGAACGACCCGAAATGCCCAATCATGTCATACCTACTCATTCATTGGTCAAATATCTCAACTTCCCCCTTTGACCTCTCCCTGCAGAGGTCAACCTTGAATGCGGTTTCTGAAGTATAGATGAAATTATAGATGACGGGTTGTCCATATAATGTATATTTTTCTCCTTCTATATTCACACATTTTTATAATTATTTATTGTGTTTGATTCTTATATGAGATTTACATTTGAATTCTATCTAGTGATTGTTATTTTGCTTTTAATAAATAATTAATGATTAATGAAACAATTTTTAAATTGTACAGAAACATTGCAGGTTAAATGATAATTTGCAGACTTGGCTGAATTATTTCTGATGAGTGTGAATGTAATAATGGATTTTAAGTGATTGCGCCATCACAGATTTCCACGACAACTTTGTCAGGATAGGCACTGATGTGTGTGAACGAGCAACAATTACCCAAAAATTATCTATTAAAAAATACCAAAAATGTTCAACTAGAATAGCTTCTTCAGTTTTTTTTTTACTTTTAGAATTTTTCCATGATGTCAATTTCACAGAAATACTAATTCTGTGGAGGTTGCACTGTGAAACCACGTGGAACCATGTTATGTAAATTAGACAGTCAGCAAAGTATTGCTCAATAATGTAGTATGCAACCAAGCAGCATTGAATGCAGCTGGATTTTCATTGTCTGCAAAAGATGTAAGATATAATTTACCTTTATTGAAAGAATGCTCTAATATTGGATTTAGATCTTTCAATGTTGTTTTTTAAAAGAACTTAATGCTGAAAATTAAGGTAAAACTGAGTATATAGTTATTATAGGGGCATGTTTTTTCTTGAACATTTTCTATGTTATTCGTGTGTGTGTGATAATGACTTGTGTGAGCTACATTATGCCATATCTGCAGTGCACTAGCTCCTTCCATATTTTCAAATCACCTGGTCTAATTGTCATCTGCTGACCACTATATTATATATATGTACAATTGAAGCGCGCATGCGTGTGTCACATTATACACTGTGTCCGCTTGATTATAGGTTAGGCAGGGGCGTGGCCAATGTGAAGACTGGAATGGGAAATGCAAGCCAATCAATTATATGCTGGTGTAGCTAAATCCACGACCGTCTGAATCAAATTGTTATAATTACTTATTTATTATTGATAACGATTCTAACTAATTCCCTCCTATATAATAAATCAATCAACAACCAAGTATAATTTAAAACGAATATTTTCGTATACCGGTCAGGCACATAAATGCACCACAACTAGAAATTTTCTTCAACTACCCTTCGTCACTTAATTAATTGCAAGGACAACATGAAATTCATGATAATGTAAACAAATTACTGTATTTAAATTATGTATCAGTTAAATACATACTGTATTATACTTAATATAATATGAATAATTTAGAAATGCACATTTACATTTTTTATTTGTTGTTTAATTGTTTCATTTATTTATGCAGTGTTTGAGTGACGAAGGGTTAAGGAATGAATATGATAAAGATTCAAAGTTTTCTTTGTTTGTTTGCTTTTTATTTGAAATAATTAGTTTTCTGAATTGATACCCAGATTAGTGTATAAAATATATTAAAAGTTGATACGTTTATAAAGTTCCTGCTACTTCGCTAATATATTCAAGAAAAATGGAATCTTTAGCATTTCAATTCCTTTGTTCAGTTATTGATAAGGAATTTAATTTGGACAGACTGATAAAATCCCTGTTTCGCCTTGGCTTTGCCAACCGACATTTATAAGATCAGTTGGCAAAAAATTCTGAGTATTTTCACAAGAGTATGGTAATAATTATTTAGTATGTAAAGCAAAAACCCCTTTCAGAGCAACTACACTGTTTTGTACCTAGGTCAACCTACCCAAACGCCCTATAATGATTGTGTCCATGTTAGACTTAGGGGCGTTGGTTAAGAATAATGAGTATTTGGTATCAGGATGAAGTGGCAAATTACTGACTATGTCCTGTGCAGTGATCCAAATGTAATCTCTTATTGTGGATCATATTTCGATACGTGTTGGAAACAAGTAAATTTGGGCCTTGGCGAATAGACATGGTCATACTCTGCAAAATATCGATCAACACCACGAAATAGGGAATATACTTATCGATTTTTCGATAATATTATTGCTGGCCAAACAGTCGAACCTAAGACTTCTTTTTCTCACATTGATTCCAGAAAAACAAATACCGCAATGCTAGAGCTAGAACTCCATCTTGTAGGTCATGTCCATTGTAAGGTGTGATGATTGTCGGTTTGTCTAACCGTAATATGTAATCCACAATAAATGTATCTGCTGTGAAATCGAAATTATCTGTAATTAAACCAATTAAACAGAAGATTGCAACGCAAACAATTCACTATAGTAACGGCTTTAAAATGATCCTTTGTTGCAAATCTTTACAGATTTCAAGGTACCCGTAAAGGATTGAGACTGCTGTTTCAATCATCAATGACAAATTACCCAATTTACAATGAATTGGAAAGCATTCTTGGTGAATATTAAGAAAAGGTTTTAAGGGTCTAGACTAATGGTCTCCATTTTGTTTTATTTATATCATCATGCTACTTCGCGGTTTCATTGTTCTGTGCTAGCCGGTAACCATGTGGAATGGTTCCTGAGCACAGCACTGGATCATGTACTGACCACTTGACCCCCCCTTCACTCCTTATATGTACCATAAGGCATATGCCATAGGGCAGTATTTACCATAGGGTACATTTATTAGATTCACACAGCCGTGGATTTGCTAGGTCAGGCTTGAAAACTTGTTTCGGCCGAATGCTGGAAAGTGTCCGATTTATGAAAAGTTGCCACTTCCGGCCGACACAAGCTTGCTGCTCCTACTGCTACAGCAACTGTTGCCACACCTAGGGCATCATTTGCGAACAGATCTGCCCCTAAGCCCAGGCCCAATCCAAGTCCTAACCCTCCTACCGCGCTAAGGCCTCCGGCTGCAGTACGTGATCTGAAGTTACTTTCAGACTTTGGTCTTGGCAACTTTCTGCCTCTGGGGTGCAGAACTTCTTTGAGTAGGTCCTCGTCACCCATAGACTCTTCACTGCTTGTCGTTTGACCAGATTGGTTTGAAAGTGCGCTCACAATAGCGTTCACGGCTTTCAGATCGGTTGTCAAGTCTTCCCGGTTGCTGACTATGGAAGGGTTCTTGCCAATCTTGTTGAGACGTTCTGCAGCCACACTCTCCATGGTACGCCTCATGAGAGGGTACTGGTCCAACACAGTGTTGAAATGTCCCACGGATAAGGAGAACAGGTTGCAGTACGTCTCGGCTCTAACACTCGCTACTCTCCTGGCATTCGTCAGCAAACAGATTTCTACAACATATAAATAACATGTGGTTAATAATAATGTTCTATAATATTAAACAATTCTTTTCCAAATGTTTTGTTGGAAAATATTTTAGTCAGTAGATTTCCTTGATGCGGGGTTGATAGCAAATATGTAACTTTCGTTAATAACTTTTTACCCACGATACGTATCAAAAAAGTAATTCTGCAGTCAAATAGGAAGTCATAGGTGCCCTTTCCAATGGTCCCGAAATTGTTTAACCTTGAGCATTATTTCAAGGTCGTACGTGTTCCAACTTTTAAACCATTGCAGATAGAGCACTATTTCAAATTACGAAACTTGAAGAGCACATCTGATTTAGTTAATACAAAGTACTTTCAGAAAGTTTGGTGTAATAATAAATTGTAGAGAACATTTTGAAATGGGTGCACCAAGATGAATGTTGTGTGCTGCAGTGAAGTGACGCTTCATTTACTACGGGTTGCCACCTAGGACAGGTTGCAATTGCATCCGTAGTTAACGAAAAGTTGCTTCACTTCCACATACAGTATTCACCATTTTAAAAAGGTCTGTTACACTATAAGTAGATTTATTGTATACTCATTTTAGGTGTTGACTTTTGTGAATTCATGGTTTACCTCCAAAATAGGATCCATCTGATAAACTGGTGGCCACATCGCCATTGGACATGACGATGTCCACAATGCCTTCTTGAATGAAGTACATCTTGTTGCCTATAGTACCTTCCTTGATGATGATATCACCTGGCTGGAAGACTTCATACTTGAGTTTGGTCACAACTTCAGACACAAACTGTTGCTCCGCGTTGGCAAAGAACGGTACGGATGCCACTAGTGACCGGCAGTTGAAGTTGATCACATCCTAAGGTAGGAAGCCATTTTGGTCAGTTATTATTTACTTATTGCTGTTGTTTCTGACATTTGTTACCGTTCTAAGTTTCTCTGAGAGTTCTCCTAATATGGCATCCTCATCGAAAAACTTTCCTTGATACCGGTGCTCAAAATACTCCGTGATTCGTTGCCGCATGTCTCGTGGCAATTTTCGATATGCCATGTACTCTTCTACTTGTTTTAACTGTAAACATTTTTTAAGATTACATGAAAAATATACGAGCAAAGTGAGTGATATATACTAAATTGGGAATCAAAGTTGTACTATGGGGAGGGGCTTTAAAGGGAAAGGCGGGACTTCTGGCCAATGGGGAAGGAGGTATGATGCTGTTGGCCATTCTGGGTCATTGTTAGCCACGCCCAAACGGAATAACTTCTCCCTCATTGGCCAAACGGTTTGTCTCCCCCCCCCTTTTATTTCCCTTCCTGTAGTGCAACTTTGAATGCGCTTTCAGTATAGCAAAATAATTTCAACTTATATTTAATACAACATATGACAATGTATTTTCATACTGTAATTAGTATGTAGTAGAATGTAATATAGACTGTTCTTATGTAATTTTGATTCTGTAATGTGATACAAATATTCACTTATTTGGGGTTTTCATATAGTTTGCTGTTTCTTTCTTCGATTCTAAATATTTTTGCTAATATGGCTGATGTTTGAAAGGTGTTCTTTGTGCTGTCATAGAAATTCCATTTATCATTTCTCCCAAATGCCAATCTAGGATTAAGAGAACATGACACAAATGACAGATGGTTGGATATTTCAGTACAGCAATGGATGATAGGCTATATTGATATAGCAATAGAAAATATATTTCTGGGGGGATAACATGGATTTAAATCGTGTTTCATATATATGTAACTGAGGTCTGCAAGAGACAGAGGAACATTTATCAGCTGACATGGTATGAATATAGCATAGGTGCCTTGGTGAATCAGTGTCAAGATCGAATAGATAGATGGCCTACCTTTTCTCGATACTGTCTTCTGGAAGAATCCAAGGACTGGATGAGATTAGTTGTGTGTCCTAAGAACAGGGCATAGCAGGTGGCACCCGATATCATGCTCATCATAGTGAGCCACATGTCTGTGAGACTTTGAGGAGGAAACCTGCCATAACCGATGCACAACATGTGCGACATTGCTTTAAACAATGCCCATGAATACTGCTCCATCCAGTGTGCTGCCTAGAAAATCATTAAACAAATCTATTTGTAACACAGTTATTAATATCATCTCTTGGCAACTAATAGCACTAACATTCCAATGCGAATTAATTTCATTCTTAATTATTATTATTGGAGAACTTTTTGCTGAAGTGTGCAGAAACGTGTATATTTCAGGTGCAAATCCTATTATTGAATTACTTATTTGATATGTCAGCTGTATTTATTGTTTGTAATCATTTGCATAGTAGGGCTATTATATCTGTATTCGAACAGAACAGAAGTTCCTGCACATTGGGCCATACAGACGGAGATTTGGTCTTTTAGTTATAAGGATTATGAGGATCTGCAACAGTTAGTCCTACAGGAAAATTGATGCAATGACCTGTCTGCATGTGTGTAATCTGGCAAAATATATGATAATATCGTAAAATGTATATGTGGATAAATTTAAGACATAAATAATATAGCAAGGTTTATGGTGCTTTCAAAGAAACCTATTAATGTGCTCCTGGGGAAATGTAATTTCTGCAACATTCCCACGCAGAATACACATATAAGGAACATTTCTTATGGCAACTATGGAAAATGGGGTTATATATCACAATGGCAGCATATAATCGATTTCCCTATTCGTCACTTTTAAATTAAAACATACTTTCACATTTCCACGAATTATCAAATGATTTATGAGTTTATAGAACTATACATTTAGTAACTGGGCATTTTTCTATTGAAATTTGTAGCTAATATTCGCAATTTCTTTTTTAAATAAAGATGATATTGCAAAAATTCTCTAATCTTTATCGGGACATAAGTGTAATTTGCGCAGTTTAATAGTTGCAAGCTGTGAATGCAATATTATTATTATCATGAAAATTGCGAATTTGCCTTTTGGTGCATTTAGATAATTGAAGCAATGCCAAAAATTGTAGGGACATTAATGAAAATTACATGTTGCAGATCTATTCTTGGCAACGATATACGTGAAATAATTAATCTTGTTGAGGAAATTAAGGCGAGTCTTGGGTGTAAATTAATAACCCTTTGCAACTTGGTTTTTGCACAGCAATTTTTGCCATATGTAACAAGAGCATATCATTTATATTTCCCATCATGCAATGGAAAAGGCCCCCAATTATTTATAGAAATAACTACTTTGACATCAATATTATAATTTTTAATTTGGCCTTTATTGTGAAGAATTCGAATAAATGTCGACGAACGAGACCACAGTAAAAATATTTTTGACAAATCGATTAGGGTTATGGTGTAATTTGTGAGGAATCTGTGAATATTTCATGTGACATTTATGAAGCTGTTAACTAACATTGGATGCATTTATTATGAAACTGATAAATGAGATTGTCATTTCCAGACTTAGCCATGTGTTTTTATTTGTAACTATTTCTGTAGTACATTAGTAAAGTCCCACTATTCACCGAGATAAGGTTGACTTTGTCAATTAATTTAGCAATTATCGAATTATTTCGATAACTATTTCTGAATTCCTGATGCTTGAATTGGAACTGTTTCTAAGCTAAGATCAACACCGAAAGTAAATATTTATGTTGGTATGGTCACATACCTTATAGCAACCCAAAATATTGATTGATTTAGGAAAGTTGAGGCAACTGTAACATTTAACTGAGAATGTTCAGTGCATAAGGGAAACTTACTTTTAAATTTAGTGAACTCTTAACAATCACATTTATTTCAAATGTAAAATATTGTAATTCATGGAAACCATATACTGTGAGGGACAAAAAGTATCTCCTGATTGGAAATAGCTGCGAAAGTAGTGATTGCAGGTGGATGATGCCCATGAACAAACTTGGTCCATTCGCCAGTGGACATCTGTTACAGACGTCATACTTGACCTTAAAGTCTGTAATCAAGGTCATTCAAATTCTAACTCCTTGAGGTTTAAAGATAGGGGTGTAGTTCCAATTTAGGAAAGGTGGGCAACACAATTCTGAGCATGTTGGCAAAAAATATTTGAAATCTGTCAACAAATGGAGGAGCAATGATAAAAATGCTGTCTGTTTTGGCTCAGCAGATGTGATATTGCTTAATTGCAACCCCTCATTGCACAACCGTTTCACTGCATGTCATCGATACGTGGGTCATGCAGGCAATTTTCCTAAAGGGCTACGCCGGCCGCATTTTTATCATTGCTCCTTCATTTGTTGACCGATTTCGAATATTATTTCACCAACATGTTCAGAATTGTGTTGCCAACCTTTCCTAAATTGGAACTACACTCCTATCTTTAAACCTCAAGGAGTTAGAATTTGAATGACCTTGATTACCGACTTCAAGGTCAAGTGTGACGTCATTAACAGATTTCCGCCGGCGAATGGACCAACTTTGTTTATAGCCATCATCCACCTGCGATCACTACTTTTGCAGTTATTTCCAATCAGGCGATACTTTTGGTCCACAGTGTATAGTAGCCAGTTGGCACATTTAGCACGTTTTGGTGCAAGTGTCATGCCATACACACTGTCCCAGATGTATATTTTGACAGTGTGCGGACTTTTGAGGACCTATTTTAGAGCACCTTTGCGAATTTTTATTTAAAAAACGAATCGGTGGAAAAATTAGAAAAAAAATGGACATATTCAAATACATGTTGTTTATGCATAGGAAATTTTTCAGAGAATTCGGTTGCAAGAAATTTAAACTGTCAGTTCCCCTTTAAGTGTTTACATGTCTAGACAATTACAATCTGTTTTAAAACAGTTCGCTTCAAACAAGCAAACAAATTCATTGTGTAATACTGAAGCCACCTAAACAAACAAATAAATTCCAAGTCACTCCTGAAATTTAGGTATACAGGCTTTGGTGTTGCATTATTTTCAGTTAACGGAGCAGCATGAGGTGTCGCATGGGGTAAATCATTGAAGAATTCGGTTTTATTTGCTGCAGTGCCATGCAAAAAACGTGACATTGCACACAAGCCCCAGAAGTATTGTCGATTTGCAATTAAGCACTGATTGGTTTGCATTGCATTCTTCGAATAAAAGCGACGATTGAATTCCCCAGCCAATTACACCGATCCTTTCCTCCTAAACCCTCATTTTGGGACCATCTTGCAGAGGTGTTTGCCAATTTCCTCCTCCAGCTATCACCATGCACAATGTGCAATTGGAATTTAAACACCTCGAAAATATATGGCTGTGTATATTACTGCTGCCTCAATGCAATTTTCCAATTGTTGAAATCTAGTTGTGTATAAAACCCTCAGGGTATGGGTTAGCATGAAAATAGCTGCCGTTCTACGTATACATGCATACTGGGTGATTCTTTGAAGTCTGACCCCCAATTTATTTTCAACAAAATTAGATATAAAATTCTGGATTTTTTGTATGTGTATATGGGTCTTACAAAGTAATACTGTAAACCAACTTTCGCTGACCTTGACAAAGTTCTTCAAGGTCATTGAATGTCTACCTTTGCAACGGATTGCGTTAGGACCCAAGTGTGAATTTCAATGTTGAAGCGCACAGTGCATTTAGTATAAGTACCAAGTTTCGCAATTTTCCAACCATTCTACGAATTAATATACATTTTTGAAATAGTTATTGGTTGCACAGGTAAGCTCAGTGTGAGCCATGCAGGTAAGCCCACAGACAGAGTTAAGGCTAGTTTCCATACAAGCGATTTTGCGGCGATTGCGTCAGCGTTTGCGTCTGCGATCCTATTTCCATAGATGCAATGCACGTTGTCAGACGCATCACCAGACGGATCGCCAATATCTGGCCAGCCAGATTTTTGAGCGATCTGAAAAGCGTCGGACACAGACGCAAAACCACAAAATCGCTTGTATGGAAACTAGCCTTTAGCCTGTTGTGAATACATATTTATTGTCTCTTGCATATTGAAATGCTGGATTAATCAAAATTTGAAGTCAGTTATACATTTTCTGCAGAAATTATTTACACTGCGTGTGCACATTTGAGTTAGTATAAACAAACGTTGGTTTGTTTAAAACTGAAAGTAGAGCAAATTCAAATGAAGCAAAATGTACACAATGAATTGTGACATATTGTCATTCACCAAAACAGAATCAACATTTGCATGTTCTGCCATTCACTGACAGTCATGTGCATATAGTATGCACTTATTGCCTCACGCAGCATTTTTGCTGGAATCCCTTCAATACCTGAATGAATAAGATATTGCATTCCTATGCAAGCAATATCCATTTCAAAAATTCATATTAATTTGTAGAATGTTTGGAAAACTACAAAACTTGGTACTTAAACTAAATACACTGTGCGCTTCAACTTTGTAATTTACACTTGGGGCATAACACAATCCGTTGCAAAGATAGACATTCAATGACCTTGAAGAACTACGTCAAAGTCAGCGAAAGTTGGGTTACCGGATTCTTCGTGAGATTCGTATACACATATAAAAAATCCAAATTTTTTTTATCCAATCCTGTTTAAAATAATAGGGGGTGTAGGACTTTAATGATTCACCCTGTATATTTCAGAAATGTAAAATTACCCATAACCATTAAGTGCAATCGCCACCCTTAAGATTTTTAGACATTCAAAAACATATTGAAAATTGTAAGTGCGTCCTCCTATATAGGGTGTCCAGAAAGTCTGGTCACGTTGGCTGTAGTTCCTAAAATAAAGACAATATGGTGGAAATGAATATGAAACGGTATAGGAAGTGCACCAGGGGCTATCTAATGATGACGTCATAATTAATGACATTCAGTTATGTTTTCATGGAAATAGCACATTCATCTCGGAACGTATTGTAGCTAGGCATCTGGTCGCAATTGGAATGTTGGAGCCAATCCTATGTTTAGTGTAATGCAA
Source organism: Glomeris hexasticha (assembly GCA_034695945.1). Taxonomy (NCBI): domain Eukaryota; kingdom Metazoa; phylum Arthropoda; class Diplopoda; order Glomerida; family Glomeridae; genus Glomeris; species Glomeris hexasticha. Next base: position 497 of record JAQIWR010002492.1, on the reverse strand, counting down.
GTTGTTACAGATTTTTAGGAGAAACACAGATTTTTCTGCTAATTTTTGAATAAAACCTCATGCAGTACACGGGGGCATTGCTGGAAAGCTGCCGTTTTGTGCATTGGGATCACGCTGGGCAGCCAACCCTTATGTTCAATAAGGATGAATAAGGATGGGGAAATGTGTTGCACAATGTGGCATAGGAACCACATGTTTATTGCAAGCACGTCAATTGTTGTGCATCAATTCACATTTTGTCTGTATTTGTCTGTCTACACTTACCATAGATATGTATTTTGTCCATCCAATCGAGTATTCAGTTTCATTATCTCAAATTACTAGTTAAAAATACCGAACCATGTTATGATGCTTAAAACATCCATCCATGTACTGCAGTCATAACATACAGTTCCCATGCCACATTGTGTAACACGTTTTCCCATCCTTATTAAACCTGAGGGTTGGCTGCCCAGCGTGATCACAATTCACAAAACGGTGGCTTTCCAGCGATGCCT
>JAQIWR010002491.1:0-11038 GCA_034695945.1 Glomeris hexasticha | reverse complement strand
GAAGGAACCAATGACGATGCTGCGAACATCCGAACATCCGTGCAAACATCCAAAGCAAGTTAAAGAAAAGCTTGTAATAAAAGGAATTAATTTTACTAGCTGTCAATGGTAGCTACAAGTGGATAAGAAACAAAGTTTACAGAAGTTCTAAAGGAAATTGTATAGCGGAAATAAAAAGAAATGGAATTGAAAAATGTGTTGACAAACCTGCGATTTCGGCCATACTTCATATCTTTCAGTTTCAACCTTATTTCACGCTTGTGTACTTTAAGTTATATGTTTGGAAGGATTTTTTTTTTATTTCAACAAATATAAGGTGGACTGTGACTTTAGTAAAGGTGTGTAAATGGAGTATAGAGTAGATTAAATTGACGTAAGTCGTGTGCCTGCTGTAGTGGCAGCTGGCTTGATAGATGGTGGCAATAAGTTGTTGTTTCGATTCACTCCATCCACACTTCTTTTATCAATATCATTATTACAGCGTTTTCCCGTGCCGTGGCTTGTTTTTCTGTTAAAGTGACAAAAAAATACCTATATGATTTGAACCAACAAGACTACAAGCATGTGCAATATACGAGGTGTCAATATATACTTTATATCATAGGCAGAGTTTAGAGCGATGTCGACGGTTGAGATTTAAAACAAAGTCGCGAATTTGAAGCTGACAAGGCCATCTGGCTTCCAAGAGGCCACATCTGATTGATTACCAAGCGGTTTTCCGGCTTTGGGCAAAGCCAAACTTTCCTCCATTGCCATGGTAGGCATAAAAGTAAAGGGTGCAAGTATATATATTCGGAAATATTGACCCTTTTTTTGCTTATGCTGCATCAAATTCGAAAGTTGCCATGGTTTTTTAAACATAAAACATGCAATTTGCTTTGCATTGCAATATCGAATATAGGGATATTAATTTTTTGGGAACTTCACTATATCTCAGTATGATGCTAAACTGATCCATTGGGGCTAGTTACTTAGCTTGGTTGATGAAAAACCTAATGAGCGCTATGTAATGTAGGAAGTCTTCCATTATTATTATTTCCTTGAGGAAAACAATAAGGTTTTACACGAAATGTAGCATCAGTTTTAATGGAGTATTGGAAAGGAAGAGAAATTGTGACAGAGAAGGAGAAATGTGTTGCAGACAAATGTGGTGTATAGGACAACCCGCAAAATTCAGGAGTTAATTTCTTTTCAGGAGGTGGCAGTATATACTTGTTTGAATATTGTCGTTGAATAGGTTTTACCATTCTTATTGCATGGATTCATGCCCTTCCTTTCAGCATCGGTACTACCATGCAGATTAAAGGATTACTGACGTTGTACATTATTGCATCGTTGAATTCAATGAATTTAATTAAACTGATTTGAATAATATACGAGTAATGGAAGAAATATTTCGAGTATGTGTCAGACTTTTTTAAGCATACTTGATGTTAGCTTGGTTCAATGTGTCTAGTTTTGTAAGAGATAATTTTCATGTTCTAACAGCTTATTTGCATTTTGTTACATGTGATGAAGCAGTATATCGTGACAATTCATCAAAACAGCAGTGAATTATATCTGCACTTATAGATGCCAATTTACAATTGTAGTGAATTGCCACATTATTTAAGCATGCAGACTGAAACTGTTGCAGAAACAAAGGAACACGCCTATAATTATATATTTTGTTATTTTTGTATGATTTGATTTGCAAAAATTACGTTATTTGCCTTGCAAGATTTCATTTTCTACAATTAAAACTTGTTCTGCAAATTGCTCATCTAGGAATAAGTGCACTGTAGACATTTTTCTGATCTTCTATGTTTTTCTATTGGTTCTATTCTTTTGCATCACTTTAGGCAGTCTCAAAGGAATTCAACCATTTTAGCTAATCAAATTCATGCTTCATGTTGAATGATACATTTTATTTATAATGTGAGCAACATTTCGTTTACTGCATTTCTCTTATAAAAAGTAAAAGCAAAGTGGTGTACATATTGATGTTTTAAAATTTGATTATGCATTAGCTCAACATTTTATTCTGTGCTGTTCTGAATTTAGCTAAAAGATGCATATCTTTTATTTGAGACATTGCAATCGTTTGCAAATAAATTTCATTAAAATCTTGTCTCGTATTCATTTGAACTAAATTTTATTGCTCTCTTGTGTATTGTGCTAAGTCTTGGCTAAATGTCATAGGTAACCCCACTCCCCGGTCTCCACTAAAACGAGATTGAAGCTGCAATGAACCTCGGATTAATACCAACTCCAAAAAGCCAGTTGGATCTGAAGCTGGCTGAAAATCCCAACAAATAAAGTCCATTAAATTTAGAGGATTTAAAATATACCCGATTTGGACAGTAAAAGCCAGCAGACAAACTTAACCGTTATACTATTGCAAAAGTGCATTGATGCTATATATATATAGTATACACATATATAGATAAATCTTGTTGAGGAAGTTTAGACTAATGGAGAAAGTTGTGCGAAAATATGTGCTATGAACACTGAAACTGCAATTTCAGGACATTATACTGTATTTGATGCTGACATACTGTATATATCAAGTCAACAAATATATATTGTGCATGTATAATATAGCTAAGTGCAGAGCATGGGGTGTTCATACTAACCAGAATTACAACAGCTGGAGAAGGCCATTTTGAATGCTGAAACATTGTCGAACATCACCGATGTAAATGGCCATACATGTCCATAATTTTTTTCTGTAGTCAATGCGAGTTCAAGCGCAGCAGCAGCAACATGAGGACATACTCGTCCGCTGCTTGTTCATTTGCCCACGTTCACCAAGTGTGTTTGAAAATGCCAAACCCTATGTACGTTGCACGCCTACATATAATGTAAATTAATTTCTGAATATAGGCGGTATTTTTACGATGGGCAACAAAGCCCAGAAGTCTGATTAAAATGACTGTCATGGTTCTCACTGCTTGCGAGCAGAGTGGTTTATTGCAATATTTCGTGACGTAAACGATTCAATATGATATTGGTTGAAGTGTAAGTTTAAAACAAAGGTATCATCTTCACACATCCAATGGTTATAGAAATAGTGCATATTTGCCACAATATTCGAATACAGTATTGGCTCAACTGCACACAATTTTTTAGAGTATAAATATGTTTATTTGTATTGATTCTTCTCAAGGCCAGGAATTTGTGACGTCAGTAATCCTCTGAACAAAACGTGCAGGTAACACGGTAAAGCAAACTTTGTGCTTTGTGCACACTCTGAAATCATGCTGAACATCGCCGGTTAGGTGCACCAAGGGTGCACACTATAGTTGCCATTCGAATTCAGCTGCCTTGTCACTTATACCACTGATGTGCTGTAGCTATATATGTGCAAAGGGTGTGGCTTGTATAGCATTGTGACATGTAAACTGTCGTGATTGGACGCAGTTCAAATGCTCCGAATTCAAATACATCCTAGAAAATGTGATTATAAAACACCTATCCATGCATGCATTTTGATACATGCAGATTTAAACCGTATTATACAATAAAAGTGTAAGTCGGCAACATTTCTATAGGCTCAACAAAGTTGTTTCATCATGTACCTATATAATGTGAATTAAACGTTTGTTGGACCATGTTGTTTAATTTCGTATTTAGCTCTAAATTCCTTTAACACATGGTGCAACTTAAATCAAGTCAGCAATGTGGCAATTCTGGGTGGATTGTTCATTCCAGGTGTGAAGTTGCCATTCCAACTGAAACATTTTTAGGGTCAAGAATGAACAGAGCCATTCCTGTCATGCACTGTGTCCATAATTCATTGTGGATACCCGCTGGTTTCCTGGAACTGTCTTCCGTGTTCCAGTCCTGTAACTTTCCATGGCAGTCCAAACAATGTGTGCAAAGTACTGGGTCCCATATAAAAAAGGAAGTGTCTTTACCACATTGCTTGAGGGCCTCCTTTCTTAACATCTGCTCCTGTTGCTTCTAGCAAGATTGAAAATGGCGTTTTCTAAACTGTGAAAGTATCCATAGTTTTAAAACCTGATTAATTTTTTAACTTCGAAACTCTTACATTATATACTTTGTTTAAAAGTATGCACGTGTGACTTAGGCCCTATACCATCATAAAGATGTACAATTTTGAGGTGCAGACAGGCTTTTATGCAGCAGCTCTGGAGGTTATATAAAATGTTGATCTTTCAGTTTGAATTAGCGGCTTTATATGGGTGGGCGATTTGCCAAGCATGGAAACTAGCTCGTTACTCGTAATTACTATTAGTAAATGAACTTAAAGTCGGTCACTATCTGCTTGGTATGGTGCTAATTCCAGGGCGCGGTCTGAGCGCCAATTTTTAATTTGATAAATTGCTCTGCTCGCCCTGTTGTGCTGACGGCAGCTGCGAGTTAGGGCTTCTGCGCGTGACGTCACTCCAAATTGAGTGCCATTTGTCACTCGGCCAGTCGATTGCAACTTTCCAAGTGCATGGTTCACATTTGATGCGATTTTGGTGTAGTACAGTATCCTCTCTCAATTCCTTGTGCAGTTCAATATTGTGATTTTTCATGGCACGGATTTCAAGTCAAAAAATAAGATACAGTAGTTCGAGAAATACTTGGATTGTTCGTGACATTGATTGATCTGCAGCGTAGCACACAATACAAGTAGCCTGATGTAAAATACTATTTGATATCTTATTTCTTTTGCAGCAAAAATAGAATCTGTGCACATAGACAGCTTAGGAACCAATAATGTCGTGCAATAAGCCCTTTTACGTAGAGAAAATATACATTACTTTTATAGATTATACCATTTATTGGCCTACTATGTGAATATAAACATCTGTTGAGTTTTCAACAATTGTATTATCATGCATGCACATAGAAATGCTTATATCCAAATCGAAACCTAGGCCAAGTTGAGCAGATGAAATAACATTATGATTTAAAGTTTGCTTATTTGATTAAATTAAGTATATGCCTATGTTTCATAGGCTAGAGCTTGTACAATTATATTTGTTAGTATATCAATGCAGAATATTACCTATAAACTGACACACTTTGCATCCAATGATGCGAAATTTAATTATACATTGTGTACAATATTATTTGTGCATGCATTGCGTTTATATCATATTAAAATTTGAATATTATTTTGATTGCATCTTTCATTGAAAATGCATGGTTGTGGGATCAGCTGTAAATATGCTCAATGACGCAAATCATTCAAAATCAGTATTTGTCTAACTATGTATATGTTACCGCCAAGGTGAATAATCAGGCAATGTGAATAATTTTTGCGTAAAATCGCCGATTAAAATTAATTTAACCGTTTTACGACAAAAACACCGTAAACATAAATTGACCGCAATGTCTAAATACGTGCAATAAACTAGCTTTCGTTAGTTTCGAATGGTTAGGTTAGGGTTGTTAACTGCACTTGCCATAACTACAAGCGCAGTTAACAATAAACCTAAATAAACCTTCCAAAAATGACGAAAGCTAGTTTAATAAACTTATTCAGACATTGCGGTCATTTTATGTTAACGGTGTTTTTGTCGTAAAACGGTTAGTTTCTCTTAATCGGCGATTTTACGTAAAAATTATTCACATTGCCTGATTATTCACATTGGCGGTAACATATATACAACATTAATTGCTGTTCGTTAGAGTTCATCTGCCATTTCAATACAGTTCCCTTCCATTGTGAACATTTATCCATTTCATTGTTAATCCCAAAAACAGTGTAATGCACTCTGAAATGTCAACCATAATCTGAACAACGATGGCTACATGTGCATATAATAGAATATGGGTAGCAGAATAAATGATATCATGCAAAGATTTTGAGGCCTAGAATTTTGAACTTTGTCATGCGATTATTTGGAAAAGAGAAAGAAGAAAGTATATTAGAAGTTTGTGCATTGTTTTGTTGGATGTAGCGGTTACAAAGGGCACGCATGAATGGATCTTGTCCTTTTCTGTCTGTCGTTGTCCTGATTGGCCAAATTACCGCCATCACCAGCAGTTGGCCTTTTCTCTGCTTGCGACCAAGACCAAATTTCTTTTATGTTCTCGCAGAATTAGCGGCAATGTAATGACGACAAGAGTTGAATGCCTGATAGATGTCATCGTGGAAAATCATCCGTGAAAATCGCAGGGTGTATTATAATGTTAATTACACTTCCACTTGTACATTGCAACCTTCACGGTGACCCTGGTCAATTTCAATGACAATCACACCATGAAAAGAATCCACACTCTCAAATACGATTTATAGGTTTTTAGCTCCTTAAATATGCAGTATTCCTTGCTTGTATCTGGGATCTATATTTTGTAGGTCACCATGTTATTTACTTGCATTTTTATTGTGTTGACTTTAATAGGTTGAATTTCATAAAGTGCAAAATGGTTTGGAGTGTGCAAATAAAACTGAACTTGTATTCTCCTCCTTATGCCAGTCTTTGAAATGGGTTGATATTGCGTAAGAATTTAGAAATATATAAAGCCTCAAATTTACTGGAATATATGCATAGAAAATAAAATAGTTTGTGACCATTAGGATATCAAGATTAGAGTTTCAATTAGTTTGACGGTAAAATGTCCCACAAATATGCACATTTATTACCAGCTGACGTATTTTAAGTATTTTAAACAATTGTTTAGTTGGGTCAGTTGCTTTTGTTTCATGAGAAAAAAGTGCTATATGTATATATATGTAATGTAGGAAACTGATTGCAGCGAGTTTCAAGAACTGCTGAGAATATCAAAGTCAATCGAGAATTGAGTTATCGGGAATAAAATATTCAGTGCTCATTAGTGTTGTGATATGAGATCCGGTGTTATAGTGCTGCAAGTGCAATGCATCAATAACGAAATTCATTTAAAATTGATGTGTGTTTTTATAACCTTTGCGTGAGATGATATTTTTTTCAAGTGCCTTGCTGGGAAGCAAAAAGGGTCGCTTTGAATGCCAACGTCATTAGACCATTTTATTCCAGTCAAGTAATTTCTGAATAAACGCAGCCAGAATATAAGGGTTTATAAATTGGCGCAAACATATAGCTAGAGTGATTCGTGTGGGAGGATGAAGACGATCTATAAAAGAAGAGAAATTCGTGTTTTTGACAAGTGGTATCCCAACCCGAACAATGATAAAAGGTTAAAAAAAATTACATGCGCTACTTGCCTTTAGCCTTTATTTTGAGCCCCCTTCCCCCCCCCCCCATTCCTTTGTGCTTTCAGCGGGTCCAAAGTCGATCGATTGCCGCCTATTTTATCGACGAGTCGGCCTCATTGCCTTAAATATAACACATGTGTCACAAATAGACCTTTGTGAAAATATTTCTCAAGTTTCTGGAAAAATTTGCCCGTTTTGATATGGTTGTGTCAAATTCAATATGGGTTACAGCGAAATTTTTTGACAGTATTTATACCCTGTAATGTCATTCATAAGGAAAACAATAAATTACTTGATTCGCATTCAAGATTTAACTATCATATTATATACCGGTTTCAACATGCTTGTCAAGTCCAACTTTTGTCAGAAATATACACGTATGTACAGGGTGCGGCAGTGCGGCCTCCTCGATTTTGGAGGAGCGTAACTAGGGGTAGGGTGGGAGTACAGCCGTGAGGATGGTGCCGTTAGAGAGCTGTGTTAATGCAATTTTCATTTAAAATTCAGACTTGGACGGAAAAGCATCGCACGTTTGCTGCAGGAGTTTTATCAAAATTGTGAATTGCCAATAAATATGCAGCTTGCCACATTTTCTGTTCAGCCAGTAGATTTCCTATTGGATGCAAACTTGTTTGCTTGAAGTTTGACATCCAATTTTAATAGTTTTTGAATCAGGACAAACAATTTTTGCATTAAAAAGGAATTTACTGGCTGACAACGGAATATGCAACACAACCACAAAATGTGGGACAAGCTGCATCGTTATTGGTGAATCATTATTTTGATAAAAACTCCTCTGCAGCAAACGCTCGATGCTTTTCTGTACAATTCTTAATTTTAACTGAAAGTTGCATGAACACAGCTCTCCAATGGCACCATCCCCACGGCTGTACTCCCACCCTACCCCTAGCTACGCTCCTCTAAAATCGAGGAGGCTGCACTGCCGCACCCTGTATTTCCACAACTTACTCCATTCGTCTCTTGCTGAATTACCTTATTGATTCCGTAAAATATTACTATTGGAATTGAATGTTTATCGATCGAACGTTATTAAGAAATCAGGCAGATTTATGAGGAAAATTAATTTTATCTTGAGAATACATAGTGCATGATGCTAGCTCTGCTTACTGTCCTTTGTAATGGAAACCTGCAACAGCAGTTTATTTCAGTTTTACTATTTCAAGTGTTATATTTCATATTTTATTATACTATAAAACAAGATGTCTAGCGACGTAATTGCGTGATAAGGTTTTTAATATACATCTAAAAGTGCCTTAATTATAAGCATGCATATATACATATGTGTTCCTGTGATATTGTTCAGAGGAATAATATAAGGTGAAAGTTAACAGATATACGGCAAAATATTTAAGACAGTGTTGTTTATACCGGCTCTCATTAAACGGGACATCATAAATGACGTGGTTAAACAAAATTCTAGATTTTCTGGACTATTAGGGTCTTGGGTTCTAAGTGAGGCTTTTATTGCATAGCTGCAATTAAAGTCTTGTATGAATAAGTTTTGTACATCTTGGGGGTGTTATATGGCCAATTTAGTACTTACAGAATAAATTGGTAGGCCCCTACAATATTTTGCCCTTCATTGAAATAATCTGTGTTTTGAGTTACTAACTGGCACAATCTTGTGTATTGCTTTATCTTTATAAACTGATTTTGCATTCCGTGGACCATGTATATTTCTAGATCTATTTTTAGCATTTCTTCCAAAGTGATAGAGCATTGTTGTATGTGCTTTCAGGACATGCCTTCAAATCTTAAAATTGAATTAAGCTCGTAAAAGTTTGTTTTAATTCAGTTTGGTAGACCAAGAATACCACCAAGGTGGCCCTGTAAAAATCTTCCCTCCAACTTTAAATGGGATTTACCTATTTTCGGCTATGTGACATTAACGTACTATACATTAATGTATAGTGAAAAATTTTGATCAACATAATTGATCCCGAATTGGGAATCAAGTTGATCCATTTTATGCCTTAAATTGTGTGTTATTAATCCCGAATTGGGAATGAAGTTGATCCAGTGGATACATTGGATCAAAATGTGGATCAAAATGTTGATCCACTTGATGAAAATGTTGATCCACTTCGTGAAAGTGTTGAACCACTTGATCCAAAAGTGGATAGATTGTATCAATTTTGGAGAAATATTGATAAAATGTTGATCAAAACGTTTCACATCATGTCATTCAATTACTATTATAAATGCATTATCACAATATTTCCATTTGCTGTTCAGGACAGTTATCATCTGGAGTCAAAAGCATTGTGTGTACATGCAGCCACGTATATCAGCTAGTTCAAAACACTAATTTATACTTGAGTGGAAATCTAGGGCAGGTTTGATAGGATTATTTTTAGTGATTACTTTCAGTTGGTGGATTTGAGTGGCAGCTGGTTTTTGGCTGAAGCGCTGTAATCCGTAATGGGGTGGGGTGTAATGGCGGCCGAAATTCTCCAGCCTGAAATTGGGATGGTTGTATGGTTTTAGGTATATGATCCATGGTTAACGACGATCAAGCACTGTTGTTTATCTTCAGTTAGGCTGTGGTTTTGACGTTTTGCTTATTCTGGTTATTCTGGTTATAGTATAGCAAAAGTTGCAGTCCCAGCAACCATGATGTTTCCTCCTAAAAATACAAGCAATGTAGCATGTCGAGGGCGTTGCATTTCACTACTTTTTCTTCAACCCGTTTGTGATTTGCGGCGAACGAGACGTAAATATCTTCGATGGCAATCGTTTCAGATCTCAAGTACAATCGTAGTGCCTAAAACGAATGTGACAAGACGTGAAGAATGTAAATCGGATCGAAACTTGAGAAAATGCGTGCAATAAATATGTAGTCACCGCCGAGGCTTCAAGCCTGGCATTGATTATTTCCAATTGCTAAAAATAACTGCAGCACATGAATCTATGCTTGTTGGCATTTACCATCCTATAATGTACACATAAACCGCAAACGGTAGTATATTGTTTATTTTCTTAATCAGTGTTCGTTTATACTTTCATCCCCAAACGCTATTTACATATGCATCTGCATGTATAGCATATGCTGTCCGTTCAATTTCAATTTTGCCATATTGTTGAGCAAATACTTGTAGGCATATGTAACTCCTGAGCCCAGAAATAACTCCCAGGGTTCTATTTTTTTTGGAATCCTATACGGATTTCCAAGTTTTTCTTCGATCACATCTGGCTCAAGTACCACTGTGCTTATTTACTAATGATCAAAATGTTCGCGTAGTTGAATTTGACAAACACAAATTGTTTGGTGATTGCTCTTTTGTTTGGTGAGCACCCTCTACTTTGAGTGCATCTTTACTATTGCAGAGACAATAGACATTCTAGGAACTCTTCCATGCAGGTCTATTTGGTTACTTGGCTCTTACATATTGTTCACAATTTCTGCAAGTGAAGTCCGCCATTTCCAAACTGTAACACTTGGCTTTTGTGTCATCTCTTGGTCACTGCACATTAATGTTTCTGGCAGTTTTGCCTGCAGAAAATGATTGACTTTAGCCCTGTTATATTTGATGTGGTTGCTTCTACTGTTTTGTGGATATTTAAAAAAAGTAGGTTCTGCGTCAATCGCTTAATGTGAAGTTACGAGAAGATAAGATTGAGTGCACAGACTATAACGGGACGTTGAATGCATCCTGTCTTGTATATTGATATCTGAAAATAAGTTCCATCCTTTTTGGGAAGCAGGGCAAAAGAATCGATTAGTTGGCAAGATTTATCGAGAATTGCTCTTCAATTTGTATAACAGTACACAGAAGCGAAATTGGTTGTTTTATTGATAAAAAGTGCTATTCCGGGACCTTTGTAATATAAATGCATACTTTTAAAAATCGTATCTGGTCAGAAACATGCAGAGTTTGC
>JAQIWR010002490.1:0-11039 GCA_034695945.1 Glomeris hexasticha | reverse complement strand
CTTCAACATATAAAAACGCCAGGGTAATCCCAGATGGTCGGGTAACATGGTCTGGTTGATTTGACGTGGAATGACCCACCTACCTCGATTGCAACGTGAAATCCCACCGATGGCCGGCTTTTAATCATTGGCTATCCTAAATGACCCGGCTTCAATTGGAGACCGGTTTTTGTTAGAAAATATATGGTAGGCCTAAACCATTCTACATACAATAATTATTCATAAAATTGAACCCATATGTCTGCAGTGTCAAAATAAAACAATATTTTACCTATTTAACTTTAGATTAATTTATTCACAGACTGACATGTATTTCCACTCTTGGCATTTCTCATCTACTCTTATTATAAAGGTAAATGAATGAATGAATAAATATGAACGTAAATTATAGGCTTAATTATCTACATCGTCATTTAAAATATGTACGTAGAAAACGCCTAAATTCGTAATTCGTTGCAGAAATTATCTCTGGTTATTTTTAATCTTTTACTATCTGATTACCGATCCGATCGAGAAAGATGTCGGTGTTGGTGTAGTAGAAAATACGGAGCCGTAAAAATGAAAATACGACGCAGAAAAAATTCTGGTTCGATGAAGGCGGGAAAAGATGGCGGCCGACCGTCGGCTTTCGAACCTCTTCTCCCGCATTTTATCGACGAAATCCGCAATAATTACGTCTTAACACGAACTTAAACAGTGAATAACCTTACCCGTAACCTTCGTCCGGTGCATCGTTGGAAAAAACGCGGTCGAAATGGGCGTTTTTCAATGTGCAAGCGGCGAAATTCAGCCGCTCGAATTCGATTAGGTCCTTTTTACGCGGAGTATGGAAAACCGCGCCGTCCAAAAAACGCCGTTCGATTCAAACTATGGCAATCCGAGCGGCGCGGTAATAACGTCTCGTCGCTAAAAAAAACAGCAGGAAAAGGACGATTTCAGCACGATTCACCCGTTTTTCGGTTTAGTAAAGGAGAATGAAACTCGTGGGAAAGTCAAACTGTGCATACAGCTAGATTTTTTCCCAATTAAATCACGTTTCTATGAGATTTGTGTGCACAATTTGTTCAACGCAGTCATCCCATTATTTCTTTTTATCATTTATAAGGGATAATTAAATATTTTTTGCAAGGGGTTGTCAAGCGTGTTTTAAAAAATAAAAACTGTGAAAAGTAATAATATACTAACAGGTTCAAGTCAAACAATTGTGTCAGACTATTTTTAAATCACAATTTTCCATAACATTTGGAAAATGCAAAATGAATTATAGTGTGTTTCAGCTCAAGGTTGCAGCGATTCACTGTTGATTTCTTGCCTTATTGAGTAAACATTTAAACCGAAAAACTTTTCACGATGCAAAATTGATGTAACTTACTTAATAAAGTTAATTGATGTGTATTTTCCCATATTTTTACTTGGAGATTATGTGATATTATTCTTTAACAAACGTTGAAATGTGCAATCTTGAGTAAAGACTCACTATAAACTGGATATTACAATTGTATTGTAAATAATGCATGTAATATATTTGCTGGAAGATACTACAATGAATTAATATGTATTTCATTCATTAAAATATTATACCAACTTGTACAATATTCCAAGTTTTATTGTTTCCCAGGATTTCAAATTAAATTTTGAAACGATGTACTATATTAAAATATATACATTTTGAAAATAACTATTTCGTGTTTGTATAACAATCTAGAGTTGCAAAAACTTTAATTCTCAGCCTGGTCATGATTTATTTACTTTATTTTCAACAAGTACTAATCACAGTGTAAAACATTTCGTGTTTGTTACCTTGAAGAAACCACAATCTCCTGAAGGGCAACATTTTTACAGATTACTAATTATCAAGTGGGCGTGGTTAAAAATAGCATAAGTCACAACAAGTACTTATTTATTTGCAAAAACATACATTAGTATTATACACATCATTTTTAAGTCTGAACCTGATTTCAAAAACTTTTCAAAATTCAAATATTTCTTTCCAAAATCCACATTTCAGTCTTAATAATAAATTACATATATTTAATATAACTGGTTAATTTTCCAATAAATACTGAATAGGAATATTCAACGAACTAGTTTAATTTATCTTCAACAAAAACTATTATTTGCAAACCTAAAAAAATTCCTAAAATTTTGTTTACAATTTAAAAACTCACTTTAATCTCTTAAATAATTTTTATTTATTTCAATATCAACACCAACTAGCGCCACCTGTTGACATGAAGTCGTTCAAGCAGATTGTCTTCTTGGAAATCTATTTTTATGGATTATAAAATTATAAATATAGAAGTTCTATAATAATAAAAAATCAACATAATTCAGTTACAACGAAAAGTTACTTTGAAGTCAGCAATTAAATTATAATAATGTAATTAATAACCGGAATGATAACGCGATTATAATTTCGTCAAGTCATTAAATCAAATATCAAGGCTGTTGTTCTTTGTGTATAGTATTTTTCAGTTGAAAAACAAGAATAGGATAGTATTATTTTTTGGCAGTTGCATATGTGACGTCATGGCAATTACTGAACGTATAAACGAGTATATTTGTGGGCTTTTCAGTGCCAACAACGCCCAATTTGCAAACATGAAGAGAATTCATTATGCTGGTCCTCTTACCTTCATATGACATATTATAGTGGCTGCATGACGTCATCCAATCACGTTCACATCAGGTAAAACCGGTAAAACCAAACACACACATAAATCACAGAAAATATACAGATATAGAGAATATACGCTCATTGGTTATTATAAACTAATAATAGCCTTCCCAAATATTTCCATTCATTTTGAACATGATTAGTATATGAGGTATGTGGTTCTGTTCATGGCCAACTACTACAAAGTCAAATTACAAAATCAATTTTTTTTAAGTACAGTAATTACATTTTATACCTGAAATTTAACCAACACAAGGTAAAACAGTAGATAAAACAATTTCTTGAAAACAATATCTCGGTGGAAATTAGTAAAAAAAAGTTATGAGCGTTTGAAGTTGACAGGTTCGAGGCTTTCCTGACGTCACACGGGACAAAATGCTGACACTTTGATCGCCCATAACTTTTTTTTACTAATTTCTACACATATTCTGTTTTCACCACTTGGTTTATTCACTGCTTTACTTTATGTTGGTTAAGTTTCAGCCTTGGTTTCAGGCAACACTATAAAACTATTATATATTATCTAGTTTTTCATTAATTTGTATATTATTGCTAAAATTGAATGTTCGGTGTATATTGCAATATCATTCCGCTATAAAACTGGAAATATTTCAGCCAATATAAAATTCAGAATTCACTAGACAGAATCGAATGACGTCATTAAAAACTTAGCTCATGTTAAATAAGCAAAGTGGATAATATTTCAATGAAACATTATTAGTGCTGGGTAGAAGTTACTTAAAAAAGATTTAAGACAAATTTAGAAGGAAAAAATGGAGATCAACACCAGCTGCATGTACAGACATAACTTAAAAACTTGAAACAAACAAAACCTCCAAAGTCTAACTGAAACATAAAAAGCCGGATAATTTATTCCAGTTTAATTCGCCAACTCATTCTCTAAACTTTTGTTCCCTCTCATATAGTACCATAAAGTAATGTGCTATTATAAAAACCTTTTGTTGCAACCAGGAACTTCCTAATAATAAAACAACACTGTTCATTTGTGTTTTTTGTAAGTTTTTCATTTCTTGTTTTTACTGTACAAGTGTGCATTTCCATCATTTAGAAGGTAAACAGGTAAACAAACCATTGTTACAAATTATCCTAAATCTTTTCCAAGATATTACAAGTATAGAAAGGGTTTTTTACTTCATTTATAGCTACACATACATGCTCACACATACAAACGCGCTTTGCGGGATGATGTTTTTTCGCTCAGGTACAATTAATACAACGGTATTTTGTATTCTTTAATGTTAATTAACTATTTATTTAATTAATTAGCAAGTTTTGTCGAGGCACAACGACGATAAGACGTTTTCAAGTGGACAAAAGTTGCTGGCGCGACGCAAAGTGGGATTTTGCGTCTCGCTCGTGATTCACGCTACCGAAAACATGAAGTTTACAAATTTGAAATGAACGGAGAGATAGGAAAGTTGGAAAGACAGCGATAGAAAGAGAGAAATAGAGAAAAGCTACACCCAATTTTTGCTCATATTTAGATATTACCTTGTCTACAATGCGGTCACAGCGCGGTAACATCGTAAGCAACTATCCAGTTGTTGCCAGTCGGTAGCATGGAATCTAAGGAATACTTCAAATATATTTAGTAATATTAAATGAAATAACATTAATTTCCCACATGGGATTGATTTCCAACTGATTTAGGTAACTACCTGTCTACGGTGGAACCGCAAGGTACCGGACAATGATTCAGGTTTTCGTATTTTTCAGAGAACAAAAACTTCATTCATTTCTCCATTAATGATCGATTTTAAAAACGTATTTTGTATTTAAGATTAATTCTAAACAGAATTATTGGCATTACTTATTATATTATTGAATATGGTGACAAAAATACAAGTAGAAAATTGTATCTGACATTAGAATACAGACTTAAAGGGACAGTGACCGCAAGAAAAAATTTTTTTATATGTTGTGCGCAACAAAAAACTATAGAAAGTTAATATAGGAAGTACTAATAAATTCGCAATAGTTAACGAGAAATTAAATAAAAACCATCCTAAAGGGGGCGTGGTTACAACGTTCTTTTTGGTGAGGACAATGAGCTCATTGGTGAGGCAATAATCACATTCAAGTGCAATCGAATGTGCGAGGGGTGCAACGTGCTTCGTTGGAACAGCCAAAAGCTAGTAGCGATCGTGAAATTTAGGAATCGCTTCAGCTTGGTTTCAATTTAAAAAGGTTAGTTTTTAATCACTTTTCAATATGTGGAGTATAGAAACGAATAAGATTTGTTCTGAAAACGACTCGTACTTACGGGTAGGCCTATCTTTTCACGATCGCTACTTTTGGCTGTTCCAAACGAAGCGCGTTGCACCCCTCGCGTCCTCACCAAAAGGAACTGTGTAACCACGCCCCTTTTAGGATGGTCTTTATTTAATTTCTCGTTAACTATTGCGAATTTTTTAATACTTCCTATATTAACTTTCTATAGTTTTTTATTGCGCACAACATATAAAAAAATTTTCTTGCGGTCACCTTCCCTTTCAGTGTATTAACACTTAATTTGACTTTGCCTTGTCAGTAGTTTCACGAGGACACCCAACAATCTTCTAGCCGCATAATCTATCCGTAGCACTCCTGGGTAACACACAACTCGTTCTGAACGAATACAAACTGACAATGTTATGTAAGTAACTTTAAACTTAACCTACACAGCTAGGGACACATTTTAAGTGTTTGCAAACACAATGTTTAACAATTCATTGCCCCTTAAAGATTAATTGTCTGATTACTTCAAGTAAAAAGTATTTGAAAACCTCTTGCCAATCAATAATGGATGTTCAGAAGTATATTACCTACTGTCACCAATCTATTTGAGCAATTTAATACATTTAACCATTTCAAAATTACATACAGTTAATAGCTTGTACTTATGCTGCAGTTGCAATTAGGTTGCACACTGAAATTGGTCTCTGATCAAGGACAGAACTTACTGACGAGAAGCCCAATTTTGTTATCCATCAGAGTGATATTGATGAAAAGGAGACTGGGGCATATCTGGAACCAGTAGAAAAAAATCCTCGAACAAAGAGGAGAATATGGGAGGGAAAGATAAAGAGGTTCAAGCCACGCCCTATCCATTGAAGAAAAAGTAGCTCTTCACCAATAGACATCCATGGAGAATCAGAGAAAAGCACGTGAAGTTCGAAATGAATACTTTCAGTAAGCTACACCTAAAAAACCAGTTTCTTATATGTACTCTTGGACTTGAACTCAATCCACCTAATAGTAGTAGTTCATCTTCCAATTTCATTATCGATCCATTCGTGGTATATACACACACAATTCTGCCGGAGGTTGTTTTTCTCCTACATTTTTTATCTCATTAAAAATCTGATCAGGTAAAAATGCTCGATATTTAATAAAATGATGGACGTTGCATTGTGCATGGTGATCTATCGGAGCGAGAGAAAAACAACGTTCAACAGCCCAACATTTTACTAGATATTGTTTTTGTCATCCTGGCGGAAAAGTCACTTTCCATCTGCACAAACGATTCTCTTTTCAGAAATCGCAATAAAGCAGCACAGTATACCTATATACCTATAAACTTCAGTGAGCCATTGTCAATTGATAAGCTGTCTTAATTAAATCTGCCAGTCAAATGGCGGAATCTGTATAAATTGGCAACCTTTTAAAAATCAGAAATCCCACAATTTTACTCCATAATGATGTCAATTATCTCAATAAATTCCCTCTATAAAGAGAAACCTGCATGTCATGGACGGAAATCTATATTCCTTGTGATCCTTAAATAAAAGAAATTTGTGAATGGCAGATTAAAACCTAATTCTCATTCTATTTATTCCCTACTCTAATGTAAGGGAGCGGTAAATAATACAAAATACACTCATGTTTGGTGTGGTTATATGAGGTTGCAAATCTGCAAAGACAAATCTTCCTTTATAACTAAAAAGACAGAACATTCTGACGTCACTAATGTCACAAAACACCATGCACTACTACTCACACACACCGTATTTCCGCATACGGACGGTCCCATTCGACGCACATTACAATTCTGCAAGTAAACGTACTTGGAGTTGTCGAAATTTCCCGATGGATGGCGCCACAGTATTTTGCATGTATCCACCAATGAGCTGTAATAACCTTCCACATTGCTCCATGGAATGTTTCGTTGGAATCAGCCGTTATTTCAATGTTATTTTTACCCAACTCTAATGTATGAGCTTGCAGCGCTTGTTGGTCATCAGTTTAAGTCAAAAATTTTCAAGCAGAATGTGTAGGACGTTTGAGGAGGTTTGACATCTGGAAATTTCAATTGGATGTCTAATTTTGCGGTAATAAATTCTGAAAGTTTTGTAGTTTTTGTGTTTTATTTTCAAATTAACAGTACAAATATGTATGTATTTTTCAAAATAATTTCTACATGTCAATCCGAATTATTTTGTGTTCAGAATTCGCTGATTGCAATGGTTTTTTTTTGGTTCACCCATTTATGCTGCAAGCTCTCAACTTTTAGAGTCGCACATGCCTGATTCACGATTTATTTCCAGGTCACCCAGGCCATATATAAAGAAACCAAAATAGCCATTTGATAGAGCATATTGTTTTCTTTATAGCCTGAAATTTACACATTTTTTGCACATGTAGATTGGCCACGGTGGCTGCCGGCAGTTAAGCAATGGGCGCCGTTTTTAGGGTATCCCAGCCTTAACGTAGCGACTCAATGCTATCCAATGGGTCGCCCAGTGGAGTTTCGTCTCCAAGATGGCGTCCATGTGACCAGAAACCGTATATCCCAGTTGGCCATACTCAAACCTATAGCGCTCTAGTACAACCTTGTGGTTTGCGTCTGCAACAACGATGTACATGTGACTGTGAATGGGCTCCATCAGAATGTAATAAAGGTGTGTGCGCTGTATTACGAACATTCTTATAAAAATTCTTACAGGGTGTCACTGAAAATGTCTGCCAAATTTTCATGACTTTTCCAGGATATTCAGGAATGTGATGACTGTGGACACCCAGTCTTATCAACATGATATTGATTGGGAAATGCAGGCACCCATAATTTCAATGATAAGCAAAATATCCACAGAACTTTATTAATTTTAATGACTGAATTATACATACCGCTGTATGATAGGCTACTTCTGTTTTCCGATTTCTCCAAACTTCTCTAATCCAGCAATGGTGCTTCCACCGTTTTATCATTAACAACAACTTCATTTTGACTGTTATCACAGTCATTATCATCAACAGCAGCAGCAGCAACTGTTGTTGTTGTTGTTGTTGTTGTTGTTGTTGTTGTTGTTGTTGTTGTTGTCGTGGAAACACTCCACCAATGCAATCGCATGCAAGAGGTCCAGCGACGACGAAGGAGGTGTATCCAACAGCCGCTGTCATGGAAATGTGCAGAAGCAGCAGCAGGAGCGGTGCCGCTTTCCGCTCCCGCTCCGCTAATCGCTTGAATGGAAACCAAGCTTTAAGTTTTGATATGGTACTGGCCGTATGTCAAAGTTCAAAAGTGTGCACATTCCTGGTGAGTCATTGCCAGAGGTGACTTCACCATTATTGATCTACCGGTAAACATGGTGTTATTGTCATGATTCATTGCTGCTTTAATCTATTGTAATTGATCGTATTTTTAAATTATTGTTTACTATTCATGTTATAGGTTGGTTTACTTCAAAACCTGCCAAACATTTACCTTTATTTGGTTCATTTGTGATTGGTTTTATTTGAAGGTAAAATCTATGACTAAATCTTCAACAACCACATTGTCCAAATTTTTGTGATCTTGATGCATACCGACATGACACTTCATTTATTGGCGGCATGCACATTTGGAAAACTTTATTGGTGTATATGGTTCACGGTATAAAACAACATTAATGTTAGTTGTCATTTCACGCTTGCAATTTTTTTAGTTATCAATTTGACTTTCAGCAGCTAAGGGGGCATCCATAAAAGACATTATCAAGAATTTCAAGATCTCTGACACCATTCCTTTTCTTAAAACCGCACAGTCGTTTTCAAGATTACTCTCCCTCCCCTATTGTAGTCAGTAACCTGAATTATTCCAAAATTAATGTTCCTAAATTGAAGGAGAACTGTCGGGGTATTTTACGTCATTTTTGATTGCAAAGACAATCGGGTCGCTAAATTGGTCGAGAATGGCAGAATAGTCAGGCAGGTTGTGAATTTTTTCGGCTGCAGGGATGTTGTGCAATTGCTATTCAAAGAATCGGCTCGTTAACCGAATAACGCCTGCCTATTGGTCTACCGGTTAACGAAGCGTCGCTCAAGCTGCGCCCACTGCTGGGCACGTTCATAATCCGTCGGTTCGTGGTTCTCGGTGAAGGAAACCTCCGATGAAATTGCAATACAAGTATAGTTGGCCATCTGGACAACAGTTGGCAATGCAACAATCGCACTACGCTGACGTTTGGCACCTCAAACGGAATTTTAACGAATATATGGGCGGAGCTACAAAATTGCGCTTAGATTTCTAATAACTTTTTTAACATTTTATAATTGAAAGCTGACTTCACCAACATCTTTTCCACCATGTTATACATGTTTGATTGGATAATTTAGGATATTTTTGGAAATGGTGACAGTTCTCCTTTAAATAAATACATAAATTCATTGACATTTTTTAACAATGCTATTTCTGTATTTGTCCCTCCCCCTCTACCGCGGAAAATATTTTCATAAATGCCCCCCCCCCTAAGTATGAGTTATCCTAAACTGCTATGTTTTTGCAGATATGAGATCGTTCCTGAAATTCTGCTGATGCACGTGCCATACAACATCTTCATTGTGGTGTAAATTTTTACCCAAAGGTATTTTATAGATATTGATATAAAAAACAATTTCTGTATACCGGCGGCATTGATACGGTGCCTGTTTCCCATTGAAGGATTAGGTAATTGCTCTATTGTTCCAGTCAGGTTGAAGTAGTCACCTGTATTCAAGAAGGCAGTGTTTTCCTCGTGGCTAAGTACAGAACAATGATTGCCAACTACCGAACAATAGAGCATTTTCCTAATTCTTTATTGGGAAGTGTGCATCGTATCAATGCCATCCGTATAATATAACTTCATTTTAATAAATTTTTATTGATGTGATAGAAATGCCGGGGAATAGCACGTTTAGAGATGAGTTGTTAGATCCACTACTGTTTGCTACTTTGACCAAGTGGCTCACCAAGAGAGACCAATTCACAGTGATTTGTTATTATAGCCAGCAAATAATTGATAGAGGTAATATGGTTGCTGCTGCTACAAAATCCCACGAGAAAAGCCAGAAACATCAATAAATTTTACAGGCAGCTGAAAAGTCTCAGCCATTGAAAACATATGCACACATACAGTATCTCCTGGAAATTCAATGACAAGTTGTACTGCAGTGGTTCCAAACTTGGATGAAATTACCAGTGAAGAAAGACTGATTTCTCTGCCACAACAAGAGTGTGCCCGTGAGCAGCACTCAATATGCTGATACCTACTTGCAGATAATGTTACACGTGCTGAAATAATTTGGGCAATATCAGCAGCTATAGGTCACATGTGTTCACGCGATAAAGAGAGATGCATAACATCAATCTCGTTGATGGTCAAGTATGATATCTTGAAAAAGTTTACTGTGAAAAATATAAACTTGCGTACACGATTTCCAGGACCAGATATGCTGAGTTTTACAGCAATGTGAACAATTCGTGGTTTCATTTGATGACAGCTTAAACAAGGTGGCACAGGAATTCCAGATGGACATTGTAGTTCGATACTGTATATCTGGTTATTTTTCGCGAAGCAATATATTCGTGCTATTCGCGGAAGTACAGTTTTCCGCAAAAATAAAAATTCAGCGGAAATTACATTAAGTGAAATTACGTTGACAGCGAATATAATACAATACAGCATACAGAAATTAATGTTTAAGGGTATTTTTATTATTATTTTGTTCATATCATTGTATATTTAGCGACAAATTAGCTGCATGAAAATTACCAGTCATAATTATACAGTATTGGGATGCCGTGAAATCCGAAGTTTCAATTCGATATTTGACATCAGTATTTCTTATGCGTCCTAAAACCAGTGATCTGCTTGATGCCTTCATTGAAGGGATGAATTATGTATGCCTGAAGAAAATATCACAAATATTAATGAATGGACCTTCAGTGAACTTGAAATTTCGTCATGAACTGAAAGGAGTCTTGAAAGAGAGTAGTAGTCCAAACGACCCTGAATTATTGGATTTGGAAAATGCTCCTTGCATATTGTCCATGGAGATTTCAAAGATGCACACATGAAATGCAGTTGAGCTATTCATGATTTCCTGCGGTGCTTGTACTACTTCT
>JAQIWR010002489.1:0-11040 GCA_034695945.1 Glomeris hexasticha | reverse complement strand
GTTTTCATGTAAGAAGCAAATGCAGTTGGAAGGTTTTCTTGTACGAAGCAACTTCATTTGGCAGGTTTTCCTATAAGAAGCAACTGAAGTTGGAAGTTATTCGTGTAAGAAGCAACTTCATTTGGAATGTTTTCCTTTAAGAAGCAAATGCGGTTGGCAGGTTTTCCTATAAGAAGCAACTGAAGTTGGAAGTTATTCCTGTTAGAAGCTAGTGCACTTTGCAAGTTATTCCTGTAACAGGCAAATGCAGTTGGAGGGTTTGCTTGTGAGAAGCAACTGCAGTTGGAAGGTTTTCCTGTAAGAAGCAACTTAATTTGGGAAGGTTTTCATACAACAAGCAAGTGCAGTTGTAAGGTTTACCTGTAAGAAGCAAATACAGTTCGCAGTCATTCCTGCAAGAAGCAAGTATAGATGGAAGTTGGGAAGATTTTCCTGTTAGAAACTAATGCAGTTCGAAGCTGTTGTGCAGTTTGAAGCAATCCCACGTTGAAGCTAATCCTGATAGAAGTAAATTCCGTTCGAAATACTTAGTTACTTAAAAAGTTGTTCCTGTTAAAAAGCAAATCCACTTAGAAGCTACTCCTGTTAGAAGTACACTCAGTTCAAAGGTGTTGCTGCTGGACGGAATTATGCTGCGAAGCTGTTCCTTTTAGAAGCTACAAAAGTTACACAGTGATAGTTTTCGGGCCGCCATCTGGTGCGGGTTGCGGGAAGCATTTTCACCGTAGACTTAATGAAGTGGATAAAAGTTGTGGGGGAATGAGATTGTTATATAATGTTGGTTTTGATTGAAGGTAGTGGTAGTTCTTGATTTAAAATTGATGTTGGTAGATTAGGTTGCAATTTAGTTTATGTACAGCACTTTTTCGGTCCATGTAACCCTGGAAATTCAGGCAATTCGAAACGCATTTGGTGAGGATTTGCCGGATTTCCGATAAACTCTGACGCACTTTATTTGTACGACTTTATCTTTGGTCTCTTTTCGCCAAATTGCTAACGGTCCATTGAACCAACCCTCCAAATTGAAGGACATCAAGTCACGTGTCAAATTCCTTCTGGCAATAGACATTGCCTTCAGACATTCGCGTGTTCCATGTACCATTCTTCGTCTGGTATGTATGCATCATCTCTGCAGTAGGCTTGCATTCGAAACTTATGCAGGATTTTAGTTCAAAGTGTGATTAATTATGCGGAATATGTACAATTTTTGCAGAACATGCACACCTTCTGCAGAATATGTGCATAATTTGTACACAATATATGATGCATTCTTGTAGAATATGTGAATAGTTTTTGCCGAATATGTAAAACTTCTGCAGATCAGATGCATAATTTATGTAGAATATATGAAGAATGTTTGTAAGGGGTGTGAATAATTTTTGCATGCAGAAGAATATGTAAAACTTTTACAGATCATGCATAGCTTCTGCAGATCAGCTGCATAATTTCTTCAGAATGTATGTAGAATATTTGAAGGGGTTGTGGATATTTTCTTAGGGACATTTAACTTTCTGCAGAACATGCATAGCTTCTGCAGATCAGATGCATAACTTCTTCAGAATGTATAAAGCAATCTTGTAGATGATGCGAATAGTTTGTGCAGAATATGTAAAACTTTTGCAGGACGTGCAGCTGCTGCAGATCAGATGCATAATTTCTTCAGAATGTATGAAGAATATTTGCAGGGGTTGTGGATATTTTCTGAGGAACATTTAAACTGATTCCAGAACGTGGATAGCTTCTTCGGAACGTATGCAGAATTTCTGCAGATCATATGCATATCGCGTGTACGGAATACGCAACAAACCAAATTCTACACAGAAGCAGTTAAAATATTACGATTATATTGTATGCCTTAGAAATGCTTCACAGAATATAATGCAGAAGTTGGAGATGGTTTGCAGAATCTATACAGAAGTTGCAGATCGTTTGCAGATCGTTTTCAGAATCTATGCAGAAGTTGGCGATCGTTTGCAGAATCTATATGCAGAAGTTGCAGATCGTTTGAAGAATCTATGCAGAATTGACTCAGATCTTTTGCATAAATTCTGAATAGAAAAAAGCAATTGTGGTGCGAATATTTAAGCTTCTTAGTGATGCTGCAGAATATATTATGCAGATTGTTTGCAGAATCCGTGCAGAAGTGACGCAGAATCTGTTCAGAAGTTCTGCATTATTAATAAAATGTTTTCTGTTTCTCAGTGTTGAATAAGTTGGGAATGATAAATTGTCCATTTGCAGTCAGGAAAGATGCAGGAATTGGTCGATGATATTTGGTAGATTTATTCTTGGCAATGGCAATTTTGATAAATGGAGGAAGTGAATGGATAAGCCTTAAGGCTACAGGTTCCCTGGAGATCAATCGATAAGTTTCCTTCCTGTTTTGTTTGATCAATCGGAAGGAAGGTGGTAATGAATTGCAGTTCTTTCTCTTTTCTACTCTTGTTCTCCTCCTTTTTATTTTTACTTCCACTCTACTCTATTCTGTACTGTATACTGTAGTCGTGCTCCTATTGGTCGTTTCATTGGGTAGGACCATTTTGGTGGGATCAGGGAAGAAATTGGGGTTGTGCCCTACCGATCAATCAATCAATTAATCTCTTCCTTCCCTCGGATTATTCCCATAAATTTAAATATACATTAGTTATGCACTTTTCCCACTTCACCCCGATTGGTTTAACTTGTTTGACGCATGCGCACAACGCTCAATTCCTTCAAATAATTTAAATAATGTTTGTTACTGTTCATATGTTACACCTAGAACCTAATTAAAAGTGATAATAATGTTCCCAGTATCAATTTAAATACATTATGTTTTCCGTATTTTATTACATACATCTTAAAAGAACGAGAAAGTAATATCATTTGTTATTAACAACTGTTTTTTGTTTGGCCGCCATTACACAAGTCATGCCTTTTATTCCCATCATCCTCTTAAACTTTAATGCAGTGATAATGTTCTTTTAATATCAGTTTAACTACATAATAATGTCTCCTGGAAAGTAACTTTATCCGTTATTAACAATTGTTTTGTTTTTCTTTGGCCGCCATTACACAAGTCATGCCCTAATTTTATTCCAATCATCCTCGCAAACCTGGAATTTAAATATCAAAAACGGTGACAATGTTCTCCAATGTTATACATACATCCTTTCTGCAATTTACATTTTAAAGGATGAGAAACTAACATTCTTCATTGTTGGCCGCCATTACACAAGTCATGCCTTTTATTCCCATCATCCTCTTAAACTTTAATGCAGTGATAATGCTCTTTTAATATCAGTTTAACTACATAATAATGTCTTCTGGAAAGTAACTTTATCCGTTATTAGCAATTGTTTTGTTTTTCTTTGGCCGCCATTACACAAGTCATGCCCTAATTTTATTCCAATCATCCTCACAAACCTGGAATTTAAATATCATTAACGGTGACAATGTTCTCCAATGTTATACATACATCCTTTCTACAATTTACATTTTAAAGGATGAGAAACTAACATTATTCATTGTTGGCCGCCATTACACAAGTCATGCCTTTTCTTCCCATCATCCATTTTAAACATGGAACTTAATTAAAAGTATCCTGTTCTCCAATATCACTATTGTAATTTACATCTTTAAAGAATCGGAATGTAATCTTATTCGTTATTAACAATTGCTATTTGGCTGCCATTACACAAGTCATGCCTGTTATTTCCTTCTTAAATAGTGAAAAACGCAGCTTTCCCTCGCTAGGTGGCCAACGTAGTCACTTTTTGTTATATGATCTATAGGTATACTATCAAGTATATATGAATGCAAACTGGTGTAATGGCGACGAAATAATTTGATGAAATACATTGGTATTTCATTTATATTTCAACTTTTTGCAAAGTTTATCCATAATTATCTCTCTTAAAAGTTGCATCGATATATGGTTAATAAATAATTATAGTTTGTTACCAACTGTACAATTTAATTAAGATTTATTAATTACATTTCGTGTTAGTTGAAATTTAAACAGGTTAATTCACAATATAAATTCACTTTTTAGCATAAAATCGTGAACAAATAATTATTTTTAGTATTACGAATGTTTATCAGGGCTGAAAAAACATAATATTCCCAGAAATTGTTTACTAACTTGTTTTAACAATAAATTAGTTTTTTCAACATGACAAATAATTACTATTTTTATTATGTTTCTTTTTTAAAACTGTTTAACTTTTTGGACATTTTTCATTACTATCTAAATCAATAAACCATTCTGTGTGTTTATATAGCCTATATATTTTTAATAATCTCCGATACTAAATCACTTTTAAAACACTGTCAGTGTGAATTATTCCCTTCGTTTTTAATGAAAACTCGGTGTCAAAGAAGTCAAAAAGTAACCGTCACACAGCTGCTAGTAATTCAAGTTTTTTTTTCTTATCCTTGGACACTGTGTATTTCACCTCACAGCTACTAAAAATCCTTTATTGCTTCGCTGCACAATTTACTGCAGCTTGCCTGTATACCATATGCAATATAATGTAACGGAAATAAAACTTTATTACTGTTGACATGTGACAGAATAATTATTAGTAATTTATTATTAAGTTTTAAGTACGTAGTCGACATGATTTACGAATTACCCCTCGTTTCTAGCCTGGATTTTCTTTTCTTCCCTGTATTTGTTGTATAGTGTGTGACTTAAATTGTGACTGAGTGACGACTAAGCAGCTGATACATTGGCTGGCAAGAATGGAGGAGGAATATGATGGTGTTTTGTTTGTTGTCTTCTATTTTAGGTGTACAGTGAAGTCTACTTGCCAGAATGCCAGTAGACACGAAGTGAGTGCCAGTCCTCCAAGATGGCTGTCACTTGGTTCCCAATGTATCGACTTCCAGGAAGTCAGGCCCAATATGGTCACCATCACCGACATCAAAATGGTACACATTCCTTTCATCCTTCTACTCTAATGTACACATTCTCCATTTTTACACCATTTTTACAGTATAATCGTCGTGTGTGGCTCAACAAAGTTCTCACATTTATTCTCCATTTATTGTCATATTTCAATTCCAGTTTAGCAATTTATTCACAATTATTCAAAATGTATTCACAATTTATTCCTAGTTATACGCAATTTATACCTAATTCTTCCAAATTTATTCACAATTTTTTCCCCAATTATTTACAATTTTTCCCAATAATTCTTAATTTTTTCTCAATTATTCACAATGCATTCCCAATTTATTCCCCATTATTCGTAATTTATTGCTAATTATTCGCAATTTATTCACAATTTATTCACAATTATTCACAATTTATTCCCAATTATTCGCAATTCATTCGCAATTTAATACTAATTATTCGCAATATATTTCTAGTTATTCACAATTTATTCGCAATTATTTAAAATGTATTCCCAGTTATTCGCAATTTATTCCTAATTATACGCAATTAATTCCAAATTATTCCCACTTTATTCCCAATTATATTATTCACAATTTTTTCCCCCAATTATATAAAATTTTCCCAATAATTCTTAATTTTTTCTCAATTATTCACAATTTATTCCCAATTATTGGCAATGTATTCCTAATTTTTCACAATTTATTCCTAATTATTCACAATTTATTCCCAATTATTCACAATTTATTCACAATTATTCCTAATTTATTCGCAATTTATGACTAATTATTCCCAATATATTTCTAATTAATTCACAATTTATTCCTAATTATTCACAATGTATTCCTAATTATTCACAATTTATTCCCAGTTTTCAAATTAATCCCAATTTTTCCACAATTTATTCCCAATTCTATTTGCAATTGAATCCCATTTCATTCCAATATTTTGCAATTTATCCGCAATTTTGCAAAATATAATCCTAATTTTTGCTCCCTTTATGTCCCAATTGTTTAAAATTTTATTCCCCCTTGTCTTCAATATAATCTCAATTTTTACCAATTTGTCTGTTTTCACAATTAGCTGCCAATATTTAGTACTGTTTATCAACATTTTTGCACAATTTATTCCCCCAATTCTATTTGCAATGTAATCTCACTTTTGTAGCAATTTATAACTAATTTTTTGAAATTGTATTCTAATATTTTGCAATTTATTCACAATTTTATGAAATATTATCCAACTTTTTTACGATTTTTCCCCAATTTATTCCTTATTGTTTAAAATTCAATCCAAATTCTTGTCAAACTTTATAACTTTTCACAATATAATTCTAGTTTTTCACAAATTTATTACCAATTATTCACAACTTATTACAAATTGTTCTGAATTTAATCCCAATTTATAAATTATTCACAATTAAATGCCAAAATTTAACAATATTTATCCAAATTTTTGCAAAATATAAACCTAGTTTTTCTCAATTCATGTCCCAATTTATTCCCAATTGTTTGCAATTCAATCCTAATAATTTCACAATTTATAGTTAAGTTTCCACAAATCAATGTAATTAATTAGCAATTTCTGGATTCTTTTGCATGATGGCATTATAATCCTAATTTCTCACAATTTAGTTCCCAAAATTATCACATTTTAATTTAATTTAGTTGAGGAATATGATTTTAATATTTGTAAGAGAGAAAACGTTGTGTCAGGCTAAGCGTGGACTTGCGTCACGCGTGAAATCACGTATGTAATAAAGATTGAGGCTATTGTTGCCATGCATGCCCTGAGACAAACTACTATATGATATTAGACTATAAAAGTATTTGCTTCTATAGCTGACCTCCTTTTCCATTATTACATTTTTGGCCAAATATTGATTTTGATGTTCTTTGCAGTTGGTAATAATGTCGCGAAGAACGCGATATACGAAAGCCAAATTTCTAATTAAACTCTGATACGTGTTGAAAACTAGCGATGAAACAATCTCATTTGGAAATTCTTGATGAAAAGATAGACTACTTTGTAAAGTAATTTCTATTTTTGCCTAATTTTATCCCCCTGCAGGGGTCGCTTTCATCCCATTTTTCCGCTTCATCGAAATGACATTTGGCATTATTAACCTTTCAGAAGATGAACTTTCCATTCAATCATGTATTTCAATATTCCCTTCATCTTTTTCCCACACAACTGCTCTACTGTTTCTTTTTATATTTGCCTAGAATTGTAAAATATTGCGAAACCACAAAGCGTGAATTATTCATGCTTCTTTATCGACTTGCTGCGTCCTCAAATTTCACATTAGACCCATTTCACTTACATATTCTCACTGTACTCGTCATACCCTGTAATTTGATACCCAACAAGGCAGGGTTTGAGCCATGTTAGTTTCGCCAACTTTGGCGGCCATCTTGGATTTGAAAATTTCACTTTACCCGTTTCCAAATGTTTCGAGATGGTAAATACACATCCCTGGTTGTCAGTCTATAGCATGACTATAATTATTTCCAGTGATATAATCATAATCTAGTACGATAAGAAGTTTCACGAATGCGGATTTCGTTAAAAGTCGGCCATTTTGGATTCGTAAATTTCACTTCACCCGTTTTCTAACGAGTAGATACACATTCCTGGTAGTTAATATATAACATAATTGTCATTATATACACAAATAAGAATATATTCAAAATGTTGGAGAAAAAGTGTACCGAATGCGGATTATTGCAAAAGCCGACAACTTGGATTCGTAAATTTCACTTTACCCGTTTTCTAATGAGTAGATACACATTCCTTGAAATTAATATATAACATAATTGTCATTATATACACAATTAAGAATATATTCAAAATGTTGGAGAAAAAGTTTCACGAATGCGGATTATTGCAAAAGTCGGCCATCTTGGATTTGAAAAATTCAATTCGTAACAGTGATAGTTATAGGAATGTTAAAATAACTTTTGATTTACTTTTTTTCCAAACTATTACATATCTTTAAATTATTAAATTAGAATTAGCCCAAACTTAATTTTATGAACGATGACTTCGCTGTCGTTCCGCTGACTTTTCCAAACCGGACTAACTTTGCAGTAACCAATTGCAACACATCTATATTTCCTATTACTATTACTATTACTATTACTATTACTATTACTATTACTATTAAAATAGGAGTGAATTGTGCAGTAGGGGTTTTTAATTGGTCCAATTCCTCCGAATAGGTTATCGAACTGTTTCGATTCGCAAAGTTTCGCTCCGTGGACCGTTCCGCGGAGTGTTCCGCGGAGTTCGTCAGCTTTCGGAAATTTTCCCCAACTCACCTCCGGTGTTCCATATTTTACTATGCCACAAGGATTACAAGAGGGCTTATATATACTTTATATATATAAAGTCAATACGGCGACATATTCGTGGGATTTGCGGCGAAAGAGGAGATTGCGCCGCGCGCAGGACTTATAATGGGATTGTTGGCGTTGCAAACCCTTTGGCTTCTGTGGACGTGTATGTGTGTTGTTTTCCCGATTGTGAACCTCATTTTTACCCAATGAATATATATATTCTGTTCATGTCGTGTCCAGAAACGTTGAAATTGGGGGAGTAGGCCTAAGGGGAGGCCCATTGGGGATTTGTTGCCAATCAGGTTTGGAATTGGGAATTGGTCTGGATTTGGTGTTACATGTGGATCAATCCCATGCAACAAACGAGGCCCATACTAATTTCACTTGCAATTTGCCTTCTGTAATACGTGGGACCTTAGCGTGAACCTCAACGTTGTCGCTGAACGTAAACTTGTATGCTAATTTGTATGGAGTACTTTCTGCTGCATTAAATTATAAATCATTAAATTGTAATTTATGTTTTTAATTTCCAGGTGGAACTGACAATCCACGAGTTACCATCAGGTCCCAAGTACCTGTGCGTCTTCGGAGGGTCACCACCCAGTGAAGCAACTTTCACAGCAACGGGGCTAAGATGTTTGTCACCAGCGCCCTCTACCAGGCCAAAGATACTTCCTGGACAAGGTTTCTAACCTTACTTTTTACAAATGAATTTTAATTACAAAGTTGGACTTCCACTTCCTTTCATATAAGGGGCAACAGCTTGTGCACCGGGTGTTTAGGGGGTAATTTGAACCAACCATGTAGGTTAGTTATAGGGTCATAGGTCAGATTTGTTTGAACGTTCCGGAACAGGGTAAAGATGCAATTCTAGAAGTTCTCAAATTAGGTTTTTGTTTTTTGTTTTATTTTTTTTTGGGTGTGTGTATGGGGTGAGATGAAGGAAACGCCCACAAATCACTCAATTTTTTGTAATACGGGTGAAGGGGTTGGAATGATAAGAAACTATGAAAATTATGTTGTGAGTTATGTGAAAATTGTAATTACAGAGTTTAGCAATTTAAACTGTTCCAAACTAAATTTATAAATCATTAATTTTAAAGTAAATCACCATAAACTCCCTCTGGTGGGCTAAATGCGATGCATTTTCACTCATTTTCCACTTTTCTTAAGGTTCAGCATCCAAAAATTTGGCCTCCTGGTGGCCAAACGCCGCTAGCAGAAGCGCCGTGGTAGCATCTAGCACATTTTTAATTTTTTTCAGGAAATCTAAAAAAGGAATACTGGAAATCGTTAAATCTTGAGTTGCAGAAAACATTTTTACATTTTACAAATAAATTTGAGCGTTGTAGTTAAATCGTACTATTTTTGCGGTGCTTCCAAACTTCATGTTATTCTTTTAATGCAGTTTTTGGAGCACCACAAAAAATAGTACAATTTAAATACAACGCTCAAATTTATTTGTAAAATGTAAACATGTATTCTGCAACTCATGATTCAACAATTTCCAGTATTCCATTTTTAGTTTTCTTGAAAAAAAAAATAAAAAATGTGCTGGATTCTACCACGGCGCTACTGCTTGCGACGTTTAGCCACCAGGGAGCAAACTTTTTTTGATGCTTCACCTTAAATGGTGGTTATAGTTGTTGTCAATTTAAATTTGCTTATGTAAAATAAAACACTTCCTTTCGGATCTATGATTCAGTATTTATTATTTTAAAAACATTGAATGTTCTGATGAGGTCTATTAGATCACATGCACATTCCATTTCGGGAGGGAGGGTTTGAAATCCTAAATTTTATAACGTAATTTTTGGACGGTCCCTAAAAATGGCGCCAAACTGTCCTGGGCGTCAAAACAGCAGCGTCAGTATTACGCAGCCAGTGTTGTCTGATTCATCGGACAATAACTACAAACATGCTTGCAATAATTTAGAGCCCGCAGGCAATTAACAGATGGCGATTCACTGAAATATGTTGACCTTTACGGCTTTTTTTATCGATTAATTGGATAAGATGCGGCGTATTACACGGTATTTCATGTTGTAACTACTGAGGGTGGAGCGCTGTAAAAAGGCAACACGAGTTGTTAGCTGTGCGCATTGCTGTGCGCATGCTGTGCGGTCTAGAGCGCTCTAGTGCGGTCCATTTGCCGCCGTCCACTCGAAGAATTCAACGGATGGTATGTTATAACTTGGTTATAACGACGTTTTCTGCTCTTTTCTCATTAAACCACTGAAAGAATTTACTGTTTCATGCCAAATTATTAAAGCAAGTACACTAGGATCAATTAATTATAACTGAAATCAAATTGAAACGTGAAACTGTCGAACTTTTCAAATCTCGCGATCATATTATATTTTCAAATTCATATTTTTGTTCTAGAACATACGTCACATGTCAATAACAATAAATTAAACATCACATTATTTTCCTTTTGCGAATTCATATCCCATTTATTATTTTTTGTTGAGGTATATTTATTATTTACGCACAATTTACAGATCAGGTCAAGGTCAGGGTACTTTACCAAAGGCGCTTCTGTCACTGGACTTTCGCTCTGCTAAGCCAATTTGAGGGGATGGAAAATAAAATGCCATAGAAATCGGCTCGCAAATTATTTGTTATTATGATAATAATAATGAATGGTTTAAATTCTAAAACCTTTTATGGTTAACAACCTAACTGGTGAATTTTAAAACCGATGATGAAAACCTGTATTATACATTTTAAAGGAGAACTGACAAGGTTTTGCAACCTACCCTGAAAACTTTCTCCCTAACTGCGCTTACGCCACAAAAAATCGTGGCGCAAACGGAATTG
>JAQIWR010002488.1:0-11041 GCA_034695945.1 Glomeris hexasticha | reverse complement strand
GAACATAAATTTCCGCTTTTCCATATGTACCTACGCACTACCGGCGTTTTGATCACTACGATAGTTCGATTTCCGCCTCCAGGTGGCACTGAAGCTAATCGAAAAGGCCTATTGCACTATTGGTTTAAAATGAGAACTGAAACTGCCATCTTGTGAAGTGAGCGTGTGCGAGCGTTCATGAAATTACTGACCCGTTTGGCATGCCATACTCTGCTTCAGCCAGCCGCTGTTCAAGCAAGGATCAAGAGCCCGGTTTTGTGCTTACCAGAGCCCGCACGCGACAATTTCAATGCCCCAATTTTTGTATAAAACCTAATCGGAAAAATCTGCGATTTTCAGGGATTAATCCAGAGATGCCCAATTATCTTAGGTGGCATTCTCATGAAGATCAAAGAAGTTGAAAATTACCCTGTCCCATGACCTTTAAGGAATATTTTCAACTGTTAAAATATGTTTTTGCTGTTTTTTTTTTTAAAGGAATATCTGTGTGGTCGATCCTGATTGGCTGCACGAGGCAGCACCTCTATACTTTAAGAAATCAAACTCACAAGTTTGATTATGAACATAACATCATTTGTAGCACCATTTGCGAAAATAATTGACATGAAAATAAAAGTTGTATACTTATATTTTAAAAAGTTTGTGAATTTGAATTTCAGCATCGAAAAATGATTCAACTGCTTTTTTACTGTTCTAAGAAAAAAGCAAAACACTGAATCAATGTACACAGAACTGCACCAGGGATGTGATTTGTTATGTTGTTTTTCAATTATTGAATATTAATTAATTACATTTTTAACTTTAAAGAAAATCTTGAAAAGTACAAGTTTTGAATGAAATGACCAGGAAATTTTATTTATCAATTTTACTTCACAGTTTATATAACATCCTGGAAAATTGTTTGCAAAAATCAAGGCAAAAACTCGGTGACCATTTTGAACTTTTCCACTTGTTCCTTTTCACCTGTAGACCTAAATTCTGACGAATTTGAGTTGCAGTCGGAAGAACTGTTGCCAGATCACAATTAGTGGCCTAATTAAGTAGGTTCATTTGAATGTCCAAAGTGAGAAGAAAAAGAACAGCTGTTTGAGATTGTTTTCCAATGGCCCAGACTCAGTTTTCCTTGTAATCTTCAACTGTAGGTCAGCTTGTTTTTACCTGTATAGTAACTGAATTTCATTTATTGACGTCAACGTATTTATTTCAATATTCCTGCAAGGCATTTCCTTCCTGGAACATTCTTGCTCCACCCTTGGCCCTTGTTCTGTGACCTTTTTGCCAAGTTTACTTGAATGCTCCGACCGAGCTCACCTTGACCCCTCTCTTTTTCTTTTAACTATTAAATGACCCTTACCAACTACCCACCCCATGCCTTCACCATGACCTATTTTTTTCTTCCCTGTATAGGTTTTTGTTTCTAGAGTCAAGTTCAACTTTTCTGCTGATGCTGTTCAAACTTTGAAATTAATGCTTATACTGAAAAGGTCCATTAAAAATACTGTTCACATTCAAATTATGTTATTTTTTATTATAATTCCATAAACAAAAATGTTAATAATTTTTTTGTTATACTGTACGTAAAGTTTATGAATGAAAATGTACATTTTTATTTCATAATTTTTAAAAGGAATAATTCACTTAGGAAAGTCAGAAAATAATCCTTTATATATTGATTTATTTTTACAATAAAATTTCTCTTACAGTCACTTCAATAATTACCATAAATTATAATGTACTTTGTAGTCAACTTATCTTATAAAGTAACAAAGTAAGTTCAATGAATAATGACAGAATTAAATTTTTGTTTATCGATTAAATCCTTCAAATTTATTCTACAAATGATTTATAAATACAAATGGAAATTTCCAATAGTTTTTTATTGTATGTGTTTGTTAAAAACTGATCAAATTGTTACAGTCAACTGTCAAAATATTCAGTGTATATTTATAGTGGAAAGTAATCACTATGTGAGTGACATATTTGAACAACATAATGACTTTTTAATGGCAAAGTGTATTAGCAATATAAACATTGACACTGTATCATGTATCATTATTACCCAATCAAGTTTCCAGTTCGATTTATTTGTTTTTGTTTGGCCTACTGGGATTGATGTGTGAGAAAATACATGTAACTGCTGTATAGATGGATGTGTAGGTCAGAAAACAAACCAAAATAATGACATATCTGTTCAAATTAGGCTTATCTAACGGTCCATTTATTGCACGTTTCTGCCGCATTGGCGCTACTCCTATCTTTATTATATATTTGATTACTTTCGGTCCTTTTCACCTTCAATTGGACCTTGATGGGTTTGAGAATTGAATATAAAATTTAGAGATTCTCTGAAATGACGTCACACTTGACCGTGGCCTTCACAGAAACAAGATGGCTGCCGAAAATGGCCACACCTCCTTTTCTCAGAGAAGGTCTCCGGGGTCAGTCAAGTTTCTTGACCTTGTTAACTTCTACAAAAGTCCATGAGTCAGGTGTAATAGATGTGTGTGTGAAAACAACAGTTGCAATTTTATTTTTCTCTGCATGTGTTTCTCAAAAAGTGGGGGGGGGGGGAGAAATGCATTTTTGAGTTGCAAAATGATGGAAAAGTGGTTGAAATAGTGCAGGGATTTGGTTTGTTGTCATGAAAGGAATGTTTACTGACCCAGTGGCAAATGAAATTAGTTCTTAAAGATGACTTGAGACATTATTGTGTGCACTGAAATCATGCACATTCATGCTTATGCAGTGAATAGTGCTTAGTTCCCATTAGTCATGGAAAACTTTCACCTAAAAACACTCTTGAAACACTGAAAAGAAACATTTTAGACCTCTTTTCACATACTACGTAAATCTAAACATAATTTGTCAGAAATACTTGTGAAATTTAGAGGAATATTGCGCTTAATCTTAATCAAGGCTTAATTTTGTTCTTTTTACAACGCCACCTGTCCGTCGAGTGCATAACTTTACATTTGTTCGTTCCGTTTACATTGAACGTAAACAAACAAGTAAATAGGAAACAATTTGTGTTTGTACATTTTTAGATCCCTTTCATGAATTGTCAAAATTACAACTATAAAAAAAAATTCAGGGGAATATCGAACCAATGTGTTGTTTTTACAGCGCCACCTGTCCGCCAAGTGCATAACTTTACATTTATTCGTTCGAGAAATAAATTTCGGTGTTGAGGAAGAAGATGAGCAAATGGTGATGACAGCACCTGTTTTAGATCATGTTCCTGACCTACCCTTTAAATGTAATTAACCGTAGTTACCGGATGCGGAAGTTTTTAATGAGAAACTGTTAACAACAGCAGTTCCAAAATGGCTGTCTTTATATTTCTCGTTTTATTTTTTTTTTATTCAGCCGTAATAATTTCAAATATTGAATTGCGTCTTTATTTTGTTGTGCAATACAACTTTGATTCACAGTTGAAACGGATAATGAGAAGATGTTTGGTTTATTTGATCATCGATAATGAGAGGGAGAAAGCGGTTGGCGGCCATCTTGTTTTTGTTTGTTTGAAATT
Source organism: Glomeris hexasticha (assembly GCA_034695945.1). Classification (NCBI taxonomy): domain Eukaryota; kingdom Metazoa; phylum Arthropoda; class Diplopoda; order Glomerida; family Glomeridae; genus Glomeris; species Glomeris hexasticha. The sequence goes on along the minus strand of JAQIWR010002488.1, from coordinate 7,512 downwards.
CATCGATTTCTATTTCCGCGTGCGCATTCGATCGTTCCCCTGACCTCCATTACAACAGGAATTTATAGATTAAAGATTCACGCACGTCTTTTTCTTTAATAATATTACGTATAAACATATAGATTGGAACGTTTGGAACGCTGGGGTTGGCTGGGGTTGGGCAAAATTCCGAATGACATAAGATGGCGGAGCAATCCAGCCAATCACGGTGCTCCATCGCAGCTATAAAACGCTCAGCTTCATCGCCGCTCGGGTCATCTGAGAACCAACACTTGAACTTTAAACTTGAGAGAGAGAGAGAAAGAGAGCGAGCGAGCGAGGTAGTAAACCAGCGATATCGGACTTCAACATTTTTCAAAACTAAATCGGTAAGCCTAAAAGCCCTTTCAAATCGCGCCATCTTTGCATTGGAACGAGATTATCGCGTTGTGATGAATCAAGGGATGGATGGAGGGATGCTGCAATCCATCTCTAATCTCGGTGTAATCGAGCCATCCATCTTTTTAAATGTCTTATTAATGTACAGCCTTTTATATTGTTTACATTGTATGATTATTATTTTCTGTGCTCTGGATGCTAAGTTTTGTTTCCGTAAACACGTCGCCATATTTGAAATGGAGCGGTGGCGGGAAGCGTTTGCGCCACTAAGTGACGTCACAATTTTGTACATGGTGCCGACAAAAGAAGTGACACCTGCGTTTTTTGTGACGTCACTTTATACCTCAATTAACGCTGCAAGTGTTGCGAGGAAACAAGTAATCTTGTCAATAATATCGAGTCAACAGATGATTTAAAAGTAACATCGTTATCATAAAATCATTTATTTTGACATTTTATGCACGAAACTAAATTTGGAAACGGAATTTAGCGGCTTTTATGTTTTGTTTTTCTCTTCAAAATGCGCGCCGCCATCTTGGAATTCGAATGGGTTTCAATTTCTCCTACGTCAAATCTCTACAAATAGCAAACATCCGATGATTTAATAGCGAAATCTCGTTTCATTGTTGTTTTATTGACATTTCAGCACGCTTATTTTTTCCCAATTTGTCGCTGATTTCGTTTTTTATTTTATTTTTACAGATGATGGACCGATTCGCTTTTTTGACGATCGCGGCGCTGCTTACTGCTTGTTTGCTTGCAAGCCCTTGCGCAGCCGAACCCGATACTGATGATGAACCATTGGAAACATTTACACTAGATGAACCAAGTGCAAGAACCTTTATTACAGTCAACGGAAGCAATATTATCACAACACCTAATTTCGTTGTTGGTGTCACTTTAATCGGAATCGCTTTGGCTCTTTTGGCCGGTTCAGCCGCTTCGGCTGCTTCAGTAGCTGCTGCTTCCAGTCTAGCTGGTGGAAACATTAATGGACCTGGAAAATACAAGAGATCGCTGCCTGATGATGCTATTTTTAGCAACCTGGCCGGAGCTTCGAGTGTCCTTAAAGCTGTAACTTCTTTAGAGCAACAATTCAGGAATTTCGATATCACCGACGTTGAATGCCGAAAAAGAATAATTTGCGAAATACATCAGGAAAATATTGGCGCTGTTAAAAGTCTAGGACAAATTTCTGATATTGTCCTAAACGTTCTTAAGTAATTATTCCTTTATTTAAAACAACAAAAATGGGGATAAAAATTGATCTGATAATTTTTTTTGTTTTGTTTTTCAGTAATGTGAATTCAGATTCAAGTGGGAAAACAAGTAATATGAAACAGTACTTGGAAGCAGCTGATCATGGAAAAGCCCAAAGAGAATGCAGTCAACTATACAATACTTGCGAATATTCCATCAAGAAAGTTTTAAGGAACATTGGTTTTTGAAATGTTTATTTCTTGATTGTTATGTAAAAACAAATAACCACATTATGAACTATGGTAACATGGTAACAGCACTGTTGTGCAAAATCAACAGGTGTGACGAGACGACAAAGTTGCCATTGGTACTATACAGTAACTAAAACTTTGTAGTAACTTCCCAGCGAAGAAACGACATTTTTTTCTATTTTATATAATTTATTGATTCATTAAACGTGTTGACGCGTTAAATTTGGTAATGATTTTAATTTTATTGAACCCGTTCCTGTCTTATTTATATCTGCCAAACTGACGCTGGAAGTCAATGGTAGGACCGGAAAAAGTGCAAATAAAATATTCTTTTTATTACGACATTTTCAAATGTAAATTAGGATATGCATTTTCTGTACTTTGTTCATGTCAGTGTAAGAGGAATTCAGTGTTTTATACGTATGTGCAATAAAATAATAAAATATTCATTACAATAAAAAATTGTGAAACCTTTTTGAACGAAATATAAAAGGACGCAAGTGCAACGTTTTTGATTTAAGATTTACGCCCTTATTGAACGGAAATACAAGAGAAAGGGCGCAAGTCCAACGTTTTTGAACAAAATTTACGCCCTTATTGGAAGGAAATATAAGAGAAAGGGGCGCAAGTCCAATGTTTTTAATGCAATTTACGCCCGTATTGAACAGACTAAAATTTATAGGTGAAATCTGTATTAAATGAACGAAATATAAAAGGGGCGCAATTCCGATATTTTCAAATTTACGCCCGTATTGTAAAGACTAATTTACTGGTGAAATAGTATTGAACGGAAATTCATAGAAAGGGCGTAAGTTGTATATGTGTTTAAACATGGAGGTTGATTGGGTTTAAATGAGACTTACGCCCGTGTTGATAAACGAAAAATTCGAAAACAATAATAGCAAAAGATGCCTTGTCATCTTGGCTTTTTGGAGAGAAATTGGTGTGACGTCATTGGGGTATTGTGACTCAACTTGAGAAGTTCACTTGGTCAAACGGTCAATGGGGGAAAAGTAATGAATGGCAAGTGGACAATGATGATAAATGATACATTTGGTGAATGTTTACGAGGAAGACATTAGGGCCTAATGTTGAATTAACATTCCAGTGAACGTATTTAATGAAAGTTTTATACACATACAGTATAAGTAGTGGGAAAACAAAGTAGTAGGTAGTTTCATCTATATTTCCGCTTAACCTACAGTACACAAGTTCACATTTTTTAAAATAAAAAGTTAATTTTGTCAATATTATTACATACACTTTTTTCTAACTTTCCTGCAGGGTTTTTTTGCAATGAAATTGGCCTATATTACATTGTTTAGGGTTTATTTTATAGCCAAAGTAAAGTTTATATTTATTTTTGAAATGAAGGTCCCATGTTGAAATTAGCAATTGTTAGTGCTAAACAGATAACAAAGTTTTAAATGTGTTCATAAGTTGTGTTTGAAATTTCCTAAATAGGGGACATGCATATTTTTGATTGTAGGAAAAGTTGAAGTGTATGTCGTCACCGTGCCCCAGTGTAGTGGACAAAAACACGGACCTTGGCTTTAACCTTTGCACCTTGACTCTTTGACCGCAATCTCCATCACGTGACCTGAACTAAGTCTTTATAGCAGACAGTCAACAACAAGTTCAGAGAAGGATGGAAGAAATTCTTTCTCTATTCTTTTCCTTACTTCCCCGTCTATATTGGCAATTTTCAACTTCCGTGATGACCACCTTTTTAACAGGCTCCACCCCTAAAAACCCCACCCCACTGACCTGCAATGCCACAGACCTTGACTTTTGTATATAGTATTTTCATCATTCTTTTTTCTTCAAAGGACACCTGAAAAGGACCTTGGCAAAGAAATACGAGTTCAAAAACATCATTGAATTTAGCCAATAATAACTTTCCCTTTTTTATAATAATTATCTGTGTTTTTATGTTTGTTTTGTAGAATCCCCATAGTTTTTTGTCCAGGAAGTTTACAATGAACTCTGCAAAGATTTCATTTTTTATTATGAATACATATGTTAAAATTATAACAATGACGTTGAAAAATACTACTACTACATGGAAAGAAATTACATGTTTTACATAAAGATTTAAGTTTTACCTCGGTTTTACCAGCAAAAAACAAAATGTTTCCAACTCGCAACACCAGAGGGCGCACTAAAAACAGCTGTTGATTAACAGCCCGTTTATGGATGACAGTATGGAAATGAATAGGCTTATCAATTTGTTCGTGTATAATTAGTAAATTGTTTTTTCTGAAAACCTGTTCGTAACTGGTGACGTCACTACATTGTCACAATCACAATAATGAGCAAATGAATGAGCATTTTTATTACACAGGTTCGTGATTACAAACTCATTTCGATAAGCGATCGTCTCGTTAAACCACCAAACACTTTCCCTTTCATTTTTCGTAATTACTCATCAAATTTGTGATACCGAAATTATTTTCTTATTTCTTAGCATCGTATTTTATTTGTATTTTTATTTACATTTCTATTTATTAAGCATATATGAAATAGCATTTGACATGGCCTGGCCTGACCCCTAGCCAAATATACGTCCACTAAAATTGTGCCAGTCCACTGGCATGGTTATTTCACATTTTTGTTGATAGAGGGCGCGGTTTTTTGTCCATATTATTATATTATTATTTAGTTTCGCTTGCATGCAATTAGTTTCCAGGTCAGAGATGACTCAAATCGACAGAACTTTTGTCCCGCTATTTCAAAAATGTACATTTTTTTAAAATGTCATGTGCATTTTGACCATTTCCTCAATTATTGTTTTTGCAGCGCCACCTGCATTGTCAAATTTTCAACTTTAATATTTCAAGAAACGGTGCATTTCTGTGCTTGTAAAGAATTCTTTCTTTATATCAAATGGACAAAATATATAAAACTACTTCATTATAAGTTACAATTGTTATTATTGTAAACTGGGTTATGTATCCAAATATTAGGACTAATTATGAACTGTTTTACAACCAGGAAGATACATAGTGTATTTGAATAGGTGGAAAAAGTTTTGCATGAATGGCATGAGGATTGCATAATTGTGTCACGTGATGTTGTTACAATGGAAAGCATGCAATATACAAAAATTGTGGCATGAAGACCTGGAAACCTGTTGCGTGTGACAGCACTATAATGTGTGTTACACCCTAAGTTATACACCCACTTTAATACTCCTCCTCAAGTTCAAGTTTGGTCAGTGGAAAAAACGTCATCAGTCCGTCGAAATTAACATAAATAAACCTGAGGAAGTAATGTATACCGTATAAACAGTTTTTCAGGTCAAAACATGTAGTCAAAACTAACTACAAATAAAGTCGGAAGTTTAAAAATCCACTTTTCACATTAAATGAAATGGCGTGCATGCTGCGCCCTCTGGTGCTGCCAAAATGAACTACAAATTAGGATATATTAAACTAGCCATATAAAATAATGCATTAATAATTTAAATTAATCTGCTAAATTGTATATAAAATAATATATCAACAATTGAAATTTATTTGTAAACTTTTATATAAAATAATATGTTAATAATTAAAATTCAGTTGCGAACTTTTATATAAAGTTATACATTAAAAATTGGAATAACATTTATCCATAATTGAAATAAAATTATTTATCTATGAATGTGATGTTATTGAAGTTTGTGACGTCATTGGGAAGGCAGCCATGTTCGTGCAATTTTCTCAAAATCATTGTCTATTTAAAATTTGCAGGTGTTTGCTGCTTTTATCTACAATATTGTGAAATCTACCCCACATTTGCACAAAATACTATTCAATGTCTTTGTGTCATATGTGTCAAATGTCAAATAGGACCAGGATGTTGAAATTCCTTTAAAATTTCTGGGCCCTTTTCACCTGGTCCAGGTGCATGGCCCTACATTTCAATATAATTTAGTACCTTTATTTTCAAATAAATGCTGATTGGTCACTTTGAACTGGTCATTTAAATTCCAAATTTTATTTTAAAAAAAAAAATATTTTGGAGAAGAGGAGATGATGAAGGAAAAGTGGTTTTATTATGATTTTTATTAGAAGAAGAAAAGAATTAGGTAAAGAATGATGGAAATTGGGTTGTTGATGCATTTTGATTGGAATGAATGTTGTGGTTAAATGTTTTGCATCCGCCTTCGTGGCCCGTTTTCTTCGGCCGTGAACCAGAGAAAAAGAAGATGAAATCTGATTCGAAATGGGCGGGGCGAAGAAAGGAGGTGGGCGGAGCCCACTGGCCAAGGTGTGCCTTGGACTTAGTATAAAAAGGTGTGTAGCCCTGTGCCACAAAGGTCACTCTGAGCACGAGCAGCGCAACATCAAGTACTTCAACACACTTGTGCGCATATCCACGGATACAAGATCCATCTTGTGCAAAACGTACGTACTTCAAAATCGAACGTTTTTCTACACTCCGATCTCCGATTCAAATTTGGCGCCATTTTCTAACCCGCATACTTTCATCGCTTTCATATATCAAGCGTAAAAATGAATCGATGCGATGCAACGGTTCATTCATTTAAGTTTAGTTTTGGAATTAATTTGTGTTTGTATGTTTGTTTTGCAGTTCGCTATTATCATGCAAAGATATTTAGTTTTCTTGGCCGTTGTGGTGCTGGCGGCCGTTGCCGGAGGGGAGAGTGTCGATGGTGGGAATAGCAACAATTTGGTAAATCACAGACAAGGAAAGACTTTCGAAGGGGCTCTTACAAGTGGATTCACAACGGCACTTTCTTCATTGGGAACGATCGGAATCTTGGGCTTGATCCTCATTGGAATCCTACTGCTGCCAACTATTCTCTCACTTATTTTTGGAAATGCTCTGGGAAGAACGAGTGCAAGGTAAATAATTGAATTAAATCAATAATTTGTAAATAAATCAATTAAATAAGTAATTGAGGAATAATTAATATCAGAAGCTTAGAAATAATTCAGTTAATAATTAAATGAAATTTTAAAAAATATTGAGAGAAAAAAACAGGTTTATTTACAATTAAAATTCGCATTTAAAACAATATTTAAAGGGATTGCAATTGCATGTAATAAAAGAATGAAGCCAAATTTGTAATTTTAATTGCATTTATCGTATTTGTAACAACAAGAAATGTTTCAACTATCATTATTGTTTTAATGTATTGTATTTTTAGCATCATGAACAGTTTTATTTAAATTTTTGTTAATCCATTATTTCATTTATTTGCACATGATTTTGCTTAATTTCCATAACTACTAAGTTCTTTATATATATTTATAAACCAATGATGTTCAATTGTAATCTGTCATGCAGTTTAAGGTTGACCATCCGGCCCCCTGGTGGCCACATGCCACTAGCAGAAGCGCCCTGTCAGTATGTGCACATTTTTAATTTTTTTTTCAGGGAAAAAAAAGGAATAATGGAAATCGTTGCATCATGAGTTACAGAATACAGTCTTACATTTTCATTAAAGATTTGAGCGTTTTAGTTAAATTGTACTATTTTTGCAGAGCTTCCAACTTCATAAAATACTTTTCATGTAGATTTGGAAGCTCCGCAAAAATAGTACAATTTAACTACAATGCTGAAATTTATTATTAAAATGTAAGACTGTATGGGAACGTTCACAAACCACGTGTCCTCAAATATCTGTGTTTTAGACCCCCCTCCCCCCTCTTGTGTCCTTTTGTGTCTTTTT
>JAQIWR010002487.1:0-11042 GCA_034695945.1 Glomeris hexasticha | reverse complement strand
AAGGTTATGTTCCAATGGAATGTATTTATAACATTCAAACCCATACATGTTTTGGTCATGTGCACTGGTAGACGCAGGAATATCACCACGGACATCACCAACCCTAGCCTTAGCTGCTGACGCTGCAGCTTTCCGTTTTGCGATCCTCCACCTTTTCAGGTTTGTACCATGTTTCTTTGGTTTTCCCATCTTTAAACAATATAAGCATGACATAAGTGATAACTGCAGGACAAATGTCACAACATGGGAAACATAATAAGGCCACACAATACAACTAACATCCACACTTATGTAATATTGTTTTTGCAGGACTGTAATTTTATAATTGAATATATGGACATATTATAAAGCTATAAATTATTGGAACGTGTTATTGAAGCAATGCTTGCCTATAGTTATGTGATAATGTAAATGAATCAAAATATTTGCATGTGTAAGTTTCAATCAATTACTTGTGTGACTGTATTTAGGTTAGCGAATTGTGATTTACCTATATAGTATATGCACACATTTTTTGCAGCAGGGTCATTCTGTTTCAAATCAAAAAAATATTAGTTACCCACCACACAACATCAACTTTTATTTTATTTTTTGAGCATGTAGAAATGCAATTTAAAAATTTCCACATTTTCAATTATTTTTAGGCCTATTTCATTTATTGTTATCCACTACTGCTACATTTCTTTGATCAACTCTATACAATAACCAAACATATGGAACTTGACATGCTGATTATAAAAATGAAAGTGAAGTTCATTTACAAGCAACATTTTTAAAGTTAGGGCTCAATTTATGGTGTATAATTATTGAAAAACTAAAGTAGGACTTATTTCAGGAAATCTAAATTTCAGTCACAAATCAAGTTCATGTTTGTCTACCATAGCCAATCAACATTATGTTGCGCCTCTAGGTTCTCCGTGATATATAAATTATTTAGCCAGAACTTGGCAAAAACAATGAGGGGTCGTTCATAATTTATGTAACAATCTAAAAGTCAGATGCTTTTAGGATCTGCAATAGAAAATACAGACGATGATACAAAATGTCACCATTCTTGCAAAAAATACTTTACGTATAAGATATTCCTTACGTACATATAACAAGTTGATCACATAAATGTAGTATAGTAGATAACAAGTTATGATATAGGCCTAAAAATAATTGATAAATTTGCAATTTCAAAAATTCTTGTCCTGAAAACTGCATGCTCCAAAAATAAAAAATAAACAATTTCATATTTTCATTTAATTTTAGTAAAAAGTGTCATTGAAATTTGAGGATGTGTGGTGGACAACAATAATTTTTTGCTTGATGTTACATAGAATGACCCAGCAATTTCATGTATTATCCATATATGTTAAAATAGTACTAATGAAATTCCTGGAAATTCTTAAAACTATAAATGTCTGTTTATAAGTTTGTAAAAGGAATGTTTAGCAAACACTGATATCAATGTTGTGGCAACCTGTGTATTATAATCATTCAGACAATGATGTTTGTAGTGTAAGTTACCTGCGAAGAGAATGGGCAGCAGACAGCAGTAACTAATTGTATAAGGTGGATTATACAGCAAGTAATATTTGATGTGTTATACAGGAAGCTCTGAGAACAGAATGAATGGGCCAACAAGCCAACAGGCCCTTTTGGTAGAAAAAATGTAGGTCAAAAAACATGTATGAAATCATTGAAACAAGTACCAGGTCATGTAAATTACAGCATTTACATGCCCTAGTTTACATGCCCTGTGAATTATATTTAGACTAACAGTGGTCATTTGTATTGAACAAGGTACAGAGATTAGTTAAAAATATTTTTACACTATGATAATGTAATACTGTGTATTTGTCAATGTCAATAATATTCTTTTGTTGACTCATGACAGAAATTACTTTGTAATTTATAATTTTACAGTTTTTCCTTTTCATATTGTCAGTATTTAGTTTACAGTTTTTAGAACACAATTTTAGGGTTATGTAAGTTGTCAAACATTTCATAATGGGTTTTTGGTACATTGTATTTCAATTTTTTTGGAAACGGCGATCTTTACCTTGGATTGATTACCATGTATGTTTATGAGTGCAATGTATTTTCCAGAATAAGAAAGCAATTGTCATCACATAAAATGCAAAAAAAGTGAAATTAAACTTTATTGTGGTTACTGAGTATTTTTTTGGAATATAACTATTGACATAATTTACGAACAGTCCAACATGTGCAAGGAGCAGTGCTGTACCTTGTGCAGGAATCCTAACTGATGACATAATATTTGAAGAGCCTCTTTGTGTTAGGAACAATGACATAAATTGTATGCGATCCTGAATATGAACCATTTATGTAGTTACAGAACGCCCAATTCTCCCCCCCCCCCGAGTTGTGTACATTGAAATGGTGACATAACTTGTGTAGGATCCCTAATTATTTAATAATATCTGTTGACATAATAAATGAAAGCATCTTTGTATTACAAACAATAACATAAATTGTGTATGATCCCTAAGTTAATTATGAACCATTTAAGTTTTTTTAATGAACGCCCCCCCCTCCCCAGTAAGTTTTATAGTTCCAAATGGTGACATAACTTGTTTAGATTCCGTAACTGTTGTTTACACTAACCGCTAACCCGTGACATAATTTATAAATCCATGGTGCTGCAGTTAATTGTAATATTATACAAGTTATGAAAGTCACAACTTATTTTTTATTCTAATTTGTTACAATAGTAATATATCATGTGTATTGACGTTATTTTATGAGTACAGGCATCCCAGCTGCTGCAGTTGGTTGGCTGTTGACTGTGCTCCAAGTGACCTTGACCTTGCCACGTTACAATACTTGGATCATGTCTGTAAAATAAAAATAATATTAGGGTTACAACTTTTTGAGGGAGGTGGCACTGTGGGGTAGGTTATATTTAAAACTTCATTGCTTGATGTTTTTGATGTTATGCCTGAAAATGTCCCTATGGAATCTCTTTGAAGATATAAATTTTTTCTAGATGCCTTGGATTAATTACCGTTATTTAATAAAAAACTGCGGACTGTTTACAGCTCAGATACGCCATCCATACGGCACCGATACGTTTTCGATACGGCATCAGTACGCCTTCGATATGGCACCAATACGCCTTCGATACGGCACCGATACGCCTTTGATACGGCACCGATACGCCATCGATACGCCTTCGATACGGCACCGATACGGCATCGATACGCCTTCGATACGGCACCGATACGCCTTCGATACGGCACCGATACGCCATCGATACGGCATCGATACGCCTTCGATACGGCACCGATACGCCATCGATATGGCATCGATACGCCTTCGATACGGCACCGATACGCCACCGATACGGCATCGATACGCCTTCGATACGGCACCGATACGCCATCGATACGGCATCGATACGCCTTCGATACGGCACCGATACGCCTTCGATACGGCACCGATACGCCATCGATATGGCATCGATACGCCTTCGATACGGCACCGATATGGCATCGATACGCCTTCGATACGGCACCGATACGCCATCGATACGGCACCGATACGCCATCGATACGGCACCGATACGCCATCGATACGGCATCGATACACCTTCGATACGGCATCGATACGCCTTCGATACGCCTATGATACGGAACCGATACGCCTTCGATACGGCACCGATACACCTATTATAAGGCACCCATATGACTTCAATACACCTACGATACGGCTTCGATATGACCGGAATCTGTATCGATACTTTTGGTTCAATACGTTTTCCATACTATGGGGATTTGTTGTATTTGGTGTGGAAATGCAAGGAAATTGCATGGCCTTGGCATTGCCAAATGGCAATTGGCATTTATATTTAAAAAAAAATAATAATAATATTATGTTTCTTCCCTTTCCCTGGTGGTGGCGCTCCTAAGCAGGCTAAATTTAGAACTTTATTACCTGTTTTTGGCCAGCAAACTGGGTACACGCCATGCCTAAAATTGCACCTTAGTTTTGTCTTTGGAGGTCCCAATTTTTTTCTGGATGTCATTCGATGTTGTGTCTACAACACAACATAGTCGATTTTTTGATAAAGTTTACCAATTTTTATTAAAAAATCCTGGAAACTTTTGTTTTTTTGAATTTAAAGATTTGAGTGTTTTTGCAATGCCTGATTAAAATGGTGACATTAAGCTGAAATATAGACATGATGTGGCGAGGAGCTACTGAAGATGAATTTTTTGACACCATGTGTGATAGTCTAGCCCTCTTTTTAAAGAAAAATCTGTTACCGGCACCGTTTTTTGATGTATTTATTCAATAATTTTTTTAGAAAGAAGTTTTGGTGGGATATTGGAAAACCAATTATCAGTGGGTTGCCGATATACTCTTCTACAACTGTATATTTTTATTTTTCACATAATGCTACTAGTATTTTTTATACCAGCATTTTTCCAATTTTTGCATGTATACTGCAGTGAAGCCGTTTATCAGGGGGCGGCTCTATGGAGCCGCCTTAATTGTGTTTTATGGCTTTTTACAGTGCCGATTTAACGAGCACCATGTTCACGAACGCAAAATACTCTCGACCTAGACAGCTACCCTCTGAAAAAATTGCGATGCCACCTTAACTAATTTGAATACAATGCTGTCTCAACCTCCAATGAATTTAACCAAAGGATCCATATTTTATCTTGATATTATCCGGATTTTATCCGGATTTTATTGAGCCGACTGTGGTTTAGTAATGGTTGTGACTGGTGTAATGGCCGACACAATTTAGAGTGGCTATATGTTCTATATTCGGTATTACCTCGGTATGAGGTAGGATGAGGTAGGATGTTGGGATTAGGAGTTAAGTTTGTCTCAGGTTAAGCGTGGCTTTCGTGACACGCCCTCTTTTTTCACTTCTCGGTTGCAGTGGAGTTTTAAAATTTAATTAGAAAGCTCATGACATTCTCTAGCTGTTGATTTATATTTTTTTCTCACATACAGCTCACATACAGCTTTCATTATAAGGTTGACAACATTGAAATTTCCCATTATGAAACGCAGAAATGTAATGTCAAAGGGCACGATATATGAAATTTTAAAAAGTGATATGTGACATTATGGCAGTATCGATTGGTTGGCTGGGAATTTCGTGGCCTTTTCAATATTGCATGTGCCAATGAGATAGGCTTTTTGAATGCAAATTGCCGAATTTGTACGCAGAAAATGTCATTTTTATATATTATTTTTATTGCAATAATTAGACACTTCGAATTTTCTCGGACGAGAAAATAAAATACGAAATCCTAATTAAAAACGAAATAAATAAAAAAAGATCTCGTTTAAATTGTCTCGTTCGCATGCGCGAAAAACGAGAAAATAAAGGAATGCCGTAAATGAATTTTGTATTCGCTGCCCAACGCTGTTGCCAGTTTTGCGCGATTGTAGTACTTTTTGTACTAGTTGAAAGTACGCCCCGCTTCGAATTTTCTTTTGCGCCGTATTCTCGCAAATCGTGTCAAAAATGACTAATCCATGCAAAATTAGTTGAAAACCAACATCGTTTTTGTCCTAAAATCTTCAAAACGTGCCATTTATCAGTATATTAGCGAAGATTTGAGCTTAAAATTTACGCCCGCTGCGGTGCGCAATTAGCTTGCATGAGAGAAATCGCAACGCAAGATTTCAGGGTTAACGCAGTTGGCAATATTGCGGGGCAATATGTTGCGCTGCAAGTTTCGTTCTTCTGCTGTCGTTTTGCCAATAAAGCGAAGAAACTGTTCTTCTAATGTTATCGCTAAGTTTAATATCCAATTTTTATTATGCAAACTCGTTTATTGTTTCGTAATTGATTTTTCGTGTCGAGAAAATTCATTTGGATGACGAGATTTAATTAAGAAATTAAACAAAAACGAGATTTCCATTTTTATTTATTTCTCGTTTTTGAATTCTCGTACGAGAAAATTAAAAGTGTCTAATTTTATGCAGGATTTATTTATTTTATGTGATAAACGTTACAAAGGGTAATTACATACGGATGAGCAAAAAGAAATTGAGACAAGTGACGTATCGAAACGAAATACGGTAGTTATTCGTTGCAGCAGCGCCCTCTATAATCCACCAGTTGAAGTTTTGTACAATTTTTTACCCTCCCCCTCTCTTATTTACCCCGTTAATTTGCACCGATCTGGCACTTGGTGGCGCTCCCTCTCAATTTGCCAATCCTGTTCGTTGGCGACGACCAGCGGAGGAGAGGAGAAACGAAATTGTCTGCAACTACCGTTTGGTGGCGCTGCTTTAGGTGCCGGAACTTCTGCTGGAAGAGCCGTCGACGCCTTTCAAAGATCGCCAGAGGAGGCGCCTCAGTCTGCCGGTTGGAGTGCGCCACCAGGACGGCGGAAACAGAAGGCAAAGTTTAGCCAGCATTTGTTCCGCATGTAAGCACGGGGTGGCGCTGCGATCGGGACGAATTTCGAATTCCTACAAAAAAAAAGAGGAAAAAGGGCGCAGAAAAAGTAGATCAATGTCACCGAGTTTGGTGGGGGGAAAAAATGCATTTTTCGACCGTCAAATGACGAAAAATGCACACCTTGACCACCTTGCCTTGACTTTTGTATTTTTCCTGGAACGTTTTGTGTATTTATTGACTTTCTAATTTGCAACGGGGGCGTTGCCGTTGTGGAAAAGGGGCGAGGCGTTGTATTTTTGTCGCGGCGCTTTGCATGCCGGGAAACTCCTTTTGTTATAATTTCTACCGCAAGTAAAAAAACCTAATTACAAGTGAAATACAAATAACAGTCACATGCATGTCAGGAACAAAGATAAGCAGTTCCGATTTGTATTGATCGGGATTGAGGAGAATTAATCAGGGTTTTGATGACGTCACGCAGAAGCGCCCCTATCGGTCTTCCGGGGAACTACCCGTTCCTTTTTAGCAAATTAGCGGTCGTAAATTATAGGTCCTAACCTTACAGAAAGTGCACCTAATTTCGTTACCCCCGGGATAACGACGTGTATGTGAACAATTTCCGTGACTTATGACGGTAATAACACTCTTCCAAATTGTCTTGTCGCAAACTGTGTCGCCAATCCAAGATGGCGGCCATTGGATGGCGGACCGGCACTTGCAAACATAATTAGAAATCCGAGTTTTCTGCGCTGTAAAAGCGTAAAAGAGATTGACAAACATATGTAGTTGATAATGATGAAGTTTATAGCAAACATACAAAATAAACGTTGCATTTATTGCACGTTTTGTTGGGTATATTTCCAAATATTTACTGAAACGTTCGAATGTTTTCTCGTTTTAAGCCTAATGTCCTGATGTTTGCAGAAATATTCCGGACGGAGAAGGACAAAATCGATACCGAAACCGGTGTATAACTTACTTTTGAGACAATTTATGTTTTGTGTGTTGTCAGGAAAGATTTATAACGCGAAATTCCTAGTTTTTTTATTCCCGTAGTAGGCGGGGCTTGGTGACATCGTTGTGACGTCATCGCGGTACCGTAAAATCGAATATGGGATGGGAACGAAGAAGGATTTACGGACTTGTTTTGGCGGAAATTGAGGGAACGGGCGATTTTATCATGATTTTATCGAGCGTGCGGAAGTGGCAAGCTGATTTATGGAAATGTAATTACGCGGAACGATGGCGAAACAGTGAGTTTTGAAAAGATTTCTTGACAGATTGGTGAATCGTGCAATGTTCTGCGGCGAAGCGAACGAGAACAGGTTGGCGCGGTTTGGGCGTGGCGTATTCTGGCGACCAATCGAATAAGAGGCCAGAGAGGTAGGCGGGGGAAGTTATAAGTTCGACTCGGCCGGGTGATCAAAGCGCGGTTTAAACGTAAAATCGCCGTCGATACGAACGGGCATCGCGTTGCCCTTTTGCGGCACTGGGCACAAAATGAGCGACGCCGTTTCCCCCACCGATCCGCATCCGCAAGTGAGGCAAAGGGCCCCTAAATTGGGCGAATCGATGCGAGCCGATAGTTTTAGCTTGCCGATCTATCCACTGCCGCCACCCCGCCAACTCTCCACGCAGTGTGAGTATGCGCATGCGCGTGAATCGAACGTTTTTTTACATCTCGATCGCCATCTCGCGCTTCGAAAAACACATTTCTCTCCGATTGTTCCGTACGGTTGTTTTGAACTCCCCGACTGAGATTCGACCGCGAATTTAGTTCATATTGCATCTCCCAACGGGGGGTTTTCTTCATTTTTCAAACGAGTTGGAAGGAAATCGATGTAATCGACGTGACCCGATTTTGGAAGACGAATGGCGCTTGTGACGTCGTAAATGATAACGACTGGGAGCTGCGTGTTCGATCGTAGATGCTGATTGGTCCGCTGTTAGGCGTGACGTCATATCACTCCGCAGGGGGAATCGGTAGCAGTGGGCGGGAATTGCGACTTGACTGACGTTGATGGAATGTGACGTCATTTAAATACGTTCGACTGTTCTGTCAATTTCCGTTTTGGCGCAATTTTATACAGTTATAAATAAATAATGGGATGATAAGAAAGAAAACGTTGTTCATCTATAAAAGAGTATTACATTATAAGAAGAAGCCGTGGGAGTTTTCTGGAAAAATTCAGAGAAACTTGAAGCTGGTAAATTTGTAGCAGTCATGTATAAAACAAAACCTTGGATAAAACATACCAAAGGTGAGAAAAATATGCATGGTAAAAGTTTACAAAAATCAGGAATTTTATAAAAATATGAATATGTAAAATACAGTTGTGAGATTAATTGTTAGTAATTATTATGATAAATATTGCAAATATAAATAAAGGGATTTTAAAAGTACAGCTGGAATAAAACCTGGCTTTATAAAGTAAAGTTTGCGTAGGGATTTTCAAGGGTAAACAAGAAAAAGTACAAGGTATATATTTAAAAATGTGCAAGTGCAGTGGAATGATAAAAATTTGGAGTGGAAATTTCCATTTGTTAGGTGAGTTTTTAACATTTGCGTTTATTAATCAGGTTGGTTTTGTCTTATTTTGTAGCCTCGTACACAGGCAGCAGCTCCGATGAAGAGGATGTTTCACCGCGAGAAAAAGTCCAGGTAGGTATTTCTTATTATTTTTTTGTTTTGTTACAAACAAGCACGTGGTTTTTAATAATTGCTCATAACGGTTCGTTGACTCTGTTTCCGTTTTTTGTTTGCAGAAAAATTCCAAGGGCCAGTCGGATTTCTGCGTGCGAAACATCGCGCAGGCGGCCTTCGGCCGCCGCGAAATCGAGATCGCGGAGCAAGGTAAAATACGGTAACATGTTGCCCCGAAATTAAGGGAAAAGCATTTGTAATAGTGTCACGTTTTCACTACACTTATTAGAGATGCCGGGAATAACAGCCTTGAGGAAGCGGGCTCATGAGGACCGTCCGCTAAAAGGCGCTAAGATTGTCGGATGCACGCATATCAATGCGCAGACTGCTGTGAGTTGAGTTGTCGAGTTTGGGCTCCAACTAATAATCACTTTGCAATTCAGAAACTCTTTCCAAATGTTCATAATTGAAATACAGTGAAACCTCGTTATAAGAAACTTGCTTATAAGAAATACTCCCTCGGATATAAGCAACGTTTTTAAAAGTCCCGGCAGAAAGTATAGACATTTCCATGTTAAGCAACTTGGATATAAGAAACTCGCATATAAGAAATACTTGCTTATAAGAAATCTAAATTTTAGGAAATTTGGACAAATGACTCGGATAAAGGAAATTTTCCGAGAAAGACACCATTTTTGCAATCCCATATTGAGCCAGTTTACACAATCAGAGTGTTCAAAATTAAAAGCAATCAACAATTCTGCAATACTGTGATAATATATCAACTCCTAATCAATAAACTAAGGTGCGTCCCAGCCTAACGGCAAACTCGTCGTCATCAACCTCATCATACACTCTAAGAAATAAAGGTATGGAAGAGGTGTAAGTAAATTATATAAAATGGATATGCACCTCAGTTGCACCGCTCAATCAGAACACATCATGTTGTTACACCTGAATTAGAAGTGATGCTCCTTAATCAGGGGGTGCAATAATGCACCCAAAGGGTGTTACTCCGTGGACATCGATTACACCCTTAACAGTGTTACTCCGTGGACATTTTTTCTTAGAGTGTAGAACGTCTCATATCATGCATAATGTAATAAGACAAGCAGTGTGATGGTAATTGTATCCCTACTTATGTATTTCCCCAAAGTGATCGTTTTCAACTTATGCTAGGTGCAGAATTACTCTTCTTTTGACACTGCTATGGCGGATCTTTTGTTGCAAACTCTGCATTCTAGAATGCAGAGTTTGCTCCAGCTGGAGCTCAAACAATTATGTATGTTTCTTCAAATCTTGTGAGCACTGTCTTAAGAAGACAAAAATAAGCACAAGGCGAATTTCAGGCGTAATTTGATAACCGTGGATGTCTTTCAATTAAGGCTTTGCGTTACAGCCCTGTGGATGTTTTCTTTTGTTTCGAAATGGTATTCTTTCACTACGTATTTCACCTTTGGGTATAGAAGACACGTGGTGCGCGATAGGGAGAGGAGGCTATGGCAGAACCAATTATATTGTGTCCTTGGCAGAACCTTAATACACTGAGAAAATAAATTAAGTTGGTCAAAATGACTAACTTAGGTTAGTCAAACGTTGTCCTGAGAATGACTAGTTTGCTTAAGCCGGGTTTACACTGGGCAATTTTATGGAGCAAGTTTTCTTGCTTCAATAAATGGAACCAAGGAATACTAATAGTATATTCCTTGATGGAAAGAAAGTAGACCTGGAGTCTACTTGTTTCAAGAGGCAAGAAACTTGATCAATAAACTGGAAAGAACGTTTACACTTGTCAATATCCATTCCATCCAGAAACTTGATCAAGAATCTTGCCCAGTGTAAACCCGGCTTTAGTCACATTGACCAAAGAAGTTAGTCACATTGACAGACGAAGTTAGTCACATTGACCAAAAACTTCGTCCCACTGCAGCTGTTGGTCAAAATGACTAACATGGTTGGCGAAGTTATAGTCACTTTGACCAACCATGGTAGTCATTTTGACCAACAGCTTGCCAC
>JAQIWR010002486.1:0-11042 GCA_034695945.1 Glomeris hexasticha | reverse complement strand
CCCACTTGATCCCAACTAAGGACGCCATTTTTAATTGTTATTACAGCCAATGGCGGCTTACTGAAATAGCTCAATTATAAGGGTCTCGATAAAAATACGGCCAAACTTTGACATCTATATATATATATAATAACTTTTTTTTACTAATTTTCACAGACATTTTGTTGCACCACTTGCTTCCTTTGTGACTTTTCTTCAGGTATAGTTAAAGTTTCAGGGTACCTTCCAAAACCGTGTCAGTTCACCTTTAAGGGACAATCCATAAACTATATCCACCTGAATAGTTGAAAATGACTGCATTTTTATGGAAGAACTGTAAATTCCTGTTGCATTTTGCTGAAGGAAAACTATACAGCATATAGTTGGGTACTGGTTATATGTTATTAAACAAGTATACCCTGAAACGGTTTAATTTTTTGGGAGGGGATCAGATAGTAGTTGTGCAGAAATGACAATTGAAGTGGAATGTGAGATTGAGATGTGATTTTGGAATGATCCCCTTCGTACAAGAAGCTTGTGTACTGTGTATAAAAGGGAAAAGGTGGTGCAAGCCTGTAATGTATACTTGATGGGAACCATATGTTTTTGGCCCGGTTCACCGGCTGACGTTAGCATGTATTCATTCGCATTTGCGCCTGAAAAGTGCCGAATGTGCGCAAAGCATGCTCCCCTAATAAGATATGGCACTCGGTGGGGTAATTGCTGCCATGTTTCACGATCCCAGTTGATAATAAAGTCAACCAGAGCAGAGAAGACGTAGAAAGAAGTTCCCCCTTTCCTGGTGGTTAAAGAGAAAAAGAGCAACCCTCCTCCCCTCATTCCCTTTACACCCACAGCGTGTAATTATACCAATTGCAGAAGTGGTGATGGTAATCTCAACAAACCGTAACTCGAGCGACACTTTTTTAATTAAAAGCAGTCGGATCAAACTAAGGCGCTATGTATATAGGACCACAATCACGAAAATAGCAGTCTTAGTACTGCAGTTGCAGCTAGTGTAGATAAAAAAATTACATTTCACTGTTTATCAACTGGGTAGACCGGGGTGACTTTGACTAAATCTGAAACTGGGACTGCTATAAACACAGCGCCACCTGGCTTATATCATAAACGAAAGGAAATGCCTCAGGTATTATGCTTGCAAGCCATGGTTATAAGTATACATGGATAGAAAAAGAGAAATATAATGTAGTTTTTTGGCAGCTAGATGATGACATGAAGGATGTTTTACACTATAACTATTAGGTTATCAAGGTTATGAACCCCAATTCAATTAGTTAATTTGACACTAAATGTTTGTGTTATTTGGTTCAGGGATTGATTTTAGCATTTTCCTGTTAGTCAGCTCCTTTTAAATATTTAATGAGCAGTAAAGTTTTACTTTTGATTTCTTTGCAATTTTACAATTGCCTATATCTAGTATATAACGAGTTTCGGATTCATAAACACAAGCTGCACCTGAATGATAGCATGAATGTGTTTAGTAGTAGGAATAATTAACATGTGCATATTAATCATGATTGCATCACTGAACCTTATTGTCAGCAATCCAGAATGTATGTGTGAAATGTGACGATGACGAGAACAGTTTCCTCATTCACTATACTGATTCATTGAATCGCCGCAAAAGGCAAGAGCTGTTATTTTCATGTTTCAACATAGATTTTTGTCCATTCAGATTTTCTCGAATCACTTGAAAGTGTTCCCGGAATTGGCCATTTTGTGAGAAAAGGCGTGTCTTTCACTCCTTTCTTGCTACCAATTCAGTGTATAAGAGCTAGGGTAAAGCTCGTTTTGGCTCCCTTCCATGGTGGAAAAGAAGGAAAAAGTAGGGGAAGAAAAGGACCCATGCATGCACACAAGCAAGGACCGAATGCTAGGTAAAAAGGGAGGTTAGGGAGCTAGGGGGAAAAAATCCAGCTACATTCTGGAGCGAATTTTTATGACTGATACCAGCGGAACAATGGCAATAGACAGCACTGGGATAGGACCTTATATAAGTCACCTTAGCAAGGAATATAGGCGTGTTTGGGACCGTTTTCACCCATGCCACAAACCTCAAAAAACCTGTCTTCTAACGTATAAATGGACAGAGGGAGGAAACATTTCGATGAACCACGAGCCTGGGTAGTTCTCATAAATGTCACCCTAAATCTTCTTAATGTCCACATTTCCTGCCTGAAGCTCGGGCATTGTAAAAACTTCATATAATCAAAACGGTACGGTTGAGCAACTGCAAGAATTCCTGGGAAAGACTGTAAGACCAAAATATTTTTACAACGAATTTAATCCAATTGTAATCCAAGAAATAAATATGTATATAGGTTACTGTAGTCCTAATTGCACAACTTAAATAAATATACCATTACCTACCTAATTATTATGTTACTCTTAGTTTGGCAGTTACAATGATTTTATGTTAAGTTCCAACCAAATTTTATTTGTGAAATTAATTTCGTATTTGAAGACTGATGTGAATAAGAGTAAAGCAAAATTAGCTATATTTTATCTAAATTATCTCTTCTTTTTAGTGTCCACAGCTAAAAATCCAAGTAAAAATCCCTTGATTTAATGAGTCAATGTTTTGTTTGAATTATTTTCATATATCCTGGATGTAAATTTAGATATTTAAGTGTCAACGCGGGTAACCGTGCAAGCAACACTCTAAATAAATAAAATCACGAATTTGAACTTTGTGAGGGTATGCCACGTGCAACATCTGGAGAAATCTGACTGCAGCTTGGAAAATATATAAATTGCAGGCGAAAATATTATTTTTCGGTATTTTAGTGACAAAGTATTTCACATTTCCCGCAAAGATTTTGGAGTGAAGAGCAATACTAACTACATGGACTTCTAAGTGATCGGCAAACTGTCTAAAGTAGTGACATTGCACGTTAACTGATAATTAAGGTATGACAATCGGATTTGTATATTTGAAAATGTATTATAAATAAACAAACTGATAGGCCTATAGACAGATGGTCAAAATAATTTTCGACAACCCTTTAAGTGTCTGAATTAATGGAACCATTAAGATCATTTATGCCATTTCTTACCTAATTTAGAAAATGCTTTGTTGAATGCTCACAAGTTCACAACAATGTTCACTGACAAGACACGTGTCTACTCGTCAGCCATTTATGAGGTGTCATTAACCAAATTATAAGCAGAAGATGCTCAAACAGCAGATAACTTAAAGAAAGATGTTATTATAAGAAAATTTTGCAAAATCCATCTGAAACTCGTGTGTCATTTATGTTCCCATCTTAAACTAAGTTGAATGAAGGCATCTTATTTCTCACTAACAGATGTTGAATCATACAGATTTCAAGCAATGCTTGTACTGACTTCTTACTTACTTCTTACGAGCATGTGTCCCACACACACAATATATAAGTCTCCATTTCCAAAAGAGTTATGGCTCGTAGCCAACCAGCTATACATGATTTCCGAGAATATATCCCCTTCTGTTTGCCAAAATAAATCTTTAATTGCATGATTAATGCGGCTGATCACATTTAAAGAGTGAAGCGATGACACGTTTCATTTGCCAATTATTATATAAGTACAATAACAGGCATATGCATACCAGTAGCATATATAGCATGTGAT
This sequence comes from Glomeris hexasticha, assembly GCA_034695945.1. Classification (NCBI taxonomy): domain Eukaryota; kingdom Metazoa; phylum Arthropoda; class Diplopoda; order Glomerida; family Glomeridae; genus Glomeris; species Glomeris hexasticha. The sequence goes on along the minus strand of JAQIWR010002486.1, from coordinate 7,427 downwards.
GAATAGAATTTAATTTCTTGCTTTAGCATGTATATAGCACACAAAAGTACATTTGTATGTTCAGAGCAATGACTTTGCATACAATACGATGACCGACAAGCAGCCAGTGCGTTCCAAACTAAGGGTGGTGATGCATTAAACCCTTTTATCTGAGCGCACTCTGCTCGAGCTTCCATGAAAGAGGTTCAGATTGCATAGTGTGATAGCTGTGCTTTATTAAACCGGAGATTTGAGTTACCGCCATCGATCGACTTCATTGAAATTCCACGTTGACGGAGACGATAATACCAAAATCGTGCAGATTTGCTTTCAAACCGACTGTGTGAACGCCTATAAGCATGTGTGTGTGATATGGTTTTCATAGAAAAGTAAACTTTTTACCCACCTCCATCACTTCTCACCGTCTTACATTGCACAAGAGGGTATTTCAGTATTGATCTCGTGAAAATTCAGGTATATATATCAATCTCAATGCAGAGATAAAGCCCTACATATTCTGCCCGAACTCAAATTGTTACAAATTGTGATTAATATAGGATGCAATCAGTTCATCTGTTGGATTCGGACATTGCAAAATTTGCAATAAAAGGTGCCACGTGTTGTGTAATTGCAACAACTTATCTTCGATCTCCTATATCTATCTCCTATCTATATAATACATAAAAAGGTCCCATATATCCACAAGGAACCTCTTATATACATTTGTGATGCACTTCACCCCAACGAATGTCTCATTTGGAAACACGGAGTGTTGAGGATCTTCACCAGCTGTTTAATTTGGAACGGTGTTAATTAGAGCATAATGTCTAAGTTTATGAGTTTTTATAGCGAAATGTATTTAAACGAGGAACTAATTCTCACGGTAAACCAAAAGGTCATTCTAATTCGTGCTCCTGATTGTATCCTGAGCAAGAACCTTGATCCAACCTGATCCAACACTATAAATTCCCAACTTATCAGCAACCCATGACGTCACAGACATGCAGGTCGAATATCTCTGTGACATCAGTGCACAGATTTTGCTGGTCAGTATCTGATTTTTGATCGAAGACCTCTCAATCTGAACAGCCCTACAGGCTATTTGTTAGCAAGCTAGAAATGAACAAAACAGAAATCTGATTGATTTGTTTCTCATGTTGCTCATGTTGCGTGCTATAACATCATGCAACTGTCAAATATAATCTAAAGTAAATATACATTTTATAGCTAATTGATAGTTTACTTTCCCTGCAGTTATTTATGATTGATTTTATGCTTGGCTAGTAGTTATAGTCAAATAATTTGTAAGCTAGATATCTCCCTGCAAAAAATTACACGTATTTTATTTCCCTGGGCATTATTACCTGCTATATTTTTTTTGATTCTGCTAAGTTAGGATGAGTTACGACATGTATTATATCCAGTGTTCCATAGAAAGTACCACAGCACTATTTTTCTACTTATTGCATATGTAATAAATCGATGTGTCAAAGCAATAAATTGCAAGGTTGGGCTTCATGCAAGGAGTAAGCTGGTTGCTTGTTATTTGCATGGATAATCTGATGTTCTAAAATGAAATAGTTTATTTTTGACATTAGTATATTGCAGATTTCGCAAAGTGCAAGAATAGTTGCCCTTAGGCATATTTATATTTTTAAAAAATGGGTGAGATTTGTTTTTCGAGCTCTTCTATATATAATTATGAATATTGCATTGCGTTTTTGTTTTGAAAAATACATTTTAAGAACAATAAGCAAATACCGCTGCTAAATGTAAATTTGGGTAAGTGCATGCTATATAAATATACAAAACTTTTACAGGCATTTTTCTACGTGTATCATCTTGTACAAATGAGGCCATTTTCATATTACTATATTGATTAAATATATATATATATGTTACAGTACGTATAGCTAAGCAGTGTGTATGGCTAAGTGATGGGTTTTACTAATGTAATTAAACCTAACCTAACCTAACCTGACCTAAACTAACCTAACCAAACCAAACGGAAGCTCCACCCACTTGGTCTAGGCCATCCGTCATTGGTTGAAAGACGTCACTTAGCCATACGCACTGCATAGCTATACGCACTGTAACACATATATTCAATATACTGTGAAAACTTCTTTGTGGCGCAGACTACTGCTAGGTACTCTTTTTGAGGCACTGAGTAGTTGGCTTCTGCTGGAGTCAACACTCGGCTGGCAAATGCAACCAGTCGCTCAACACAATCAACTTCCTGAAGTAGCACTGCACCCAGACCCAGCCCGGATGCATCAGTATGAATCATGAATTATAGGCTAAGGTTGGGTAATGCCATAAAAGTGCAACTCAACAGAAGTTGCTTAAATCTGCCCACTGCGAGATCTTGGTCAGGACCCCAAGTCCACTCGCAATTCTTGGACGTCAGTTTCTGCAAGGGTTTGGCTACCTCTGAGAAACCAGAGGTCAAGTGTCGGTAATAACCCATACATCCAGGACCGGCTGAACCTGTTTCACATTCCTAGGGGCTGGAAAATCTGGCACGGCCTAAATCTTGTCAGGATCAGGACACAAACACCCTGGTGAGTGTAATTGGCCCAGAAACTTAAACTCCTGCACACATAGCTGGATTGTTTCTGGGTGTACCGTTAACCCTGCCTTTGCCAGGCAGCCTAGCACATCCTTCACGTGTTTGATGTGGTCCTCAATCGTTTCCGAATAAATCCCGATGTCGTCCAGAAAGGTCATAGCCCACATCCAGTAGGCCTCTGCTAGGATTTTATCCATGAGCCGCTGAAATGTGGCAGTAGCATTCCGTAGGCCGAAGGGCATTACCTTGAACTGCCACAGACCATGAGGAGTCTGGAATGCAGTCTTGGCTATGTCCTCATTAGTCATCTCAACCTGCAAGTAGCCTTGGTGCAGATCGAATGCGGTAAAGTATTTTGCTTTCCCAAGCCTGGCAAGGATTTCAGCAACCCTTGACATGGAATATTGGTCTACCGCCGTTAGGACATTGACCTCGCGATAATCTCTGCACCACCTAAACGTACCGACCTACTTTCTGACTACTAAGAAAGATGACTACGATGGACTGATGGTCTTCTCTATCAGGCCTTCAGCAATCCATTCTTCATGTGCCTCCTCCACGATCTTGCGTTTAACAACCGTCATGGGGCGCATTGTAATTTGTACAGGTTTGCTAGTCCCTGTGTTGATGTTATGTTTAACTCCCTTGGCCACTACAGGCCGTTTCTGGAAGGTATTCTCAAGCATGTTTAGTACATCCAATAAGTGGGACTAAAACACAGTGGGATAGGCGGACTTTTCCGCCATTTCAATCCAAACTTGCACGCCCGCTACTAAGCATTCAACCATCGACAATTTCGGCTTAAAGGGGATTTCCGCTCCCGGTGACTTTTGGGAGGTCCATACACCCTTTGCTAAATCTTTTCGCTTTCCGCAGGAAAGCACTCCCCAGAATAACTGCTTGCCGGAATTCTGGCAAAACCACAAACATTTGGAATTTGTTCCCGCCTTTCCAAAGTACTTATACATCAGGTGTACCCACTGAGATTACTTCCCTGGCTGCAGTTTCCATCTGTACTCTATTTCTTTCATCGATATTTATATCTGGCAATGACTTGCACATGGTATTATCTATTATACAGCCGGAGGCTCCAGGATAAATCAGAGCCAGGAGAACCTGTCCGGCCAGTTCAACACGGATCAGGGGTGCCTTATCTTCAGCTAAATCGCCGATGAGGCCCTGGAAAGCAGACTGTCCTTCGTCTTTTACCGGGTTGGCCCACCGAGCCCGCTTCATGTCTCTCCAACCATCAGCCTCTAAATTGCTGACAAACTCTGAACCTAGTTTTTTGCTGGTTCTGGGCAAATATGGACAATATGGTAGCAGCATCATTACCTGTAGCTGCCACCTCACCTTTCTCCATCACCGCAGGGTATCGCACTTCGGTTTCGATGTATAGGTAGCCTTGCTTGACGGTTTGGCATCCGAGCCAGTACTGGAGTCTTTTTTACTGCTGACATGCTTACGGAACTTAGATTTTTGCTTTTCCTTACCATCCGTGGCCTTCAGTGTGTCACTGGCCTTTGGATGGGTTTTCTCTGTCTTCTTTTGTACATCGCATATACCAGGAGGTACGCATGGAAGTTGGGGCTAATGAGCTTTGGTGCGAGGTTTGTCACCCCATCCCCATCTAACATTAGAAAAAGTTGCCACTGGCGGAAGGGGTAAGAACTGACCTCTAGCAGCCACCATTTGCTCAATGCTTGGTGCTGCTCCTGCCAGCTCTGCCAAGTCGGCATACTCGCTGTTGTAGATGTACCGTTGGTACCGTGGCCACCCTGTCCACACAAGCCCAACCCGGTGTGTCATGTGCTACACACACATAGAATTCCTCTATGACCATGAGGAAATGGAGCAGGCATTCGTTGTTACCCTGTGTGCGCACCTCTAGCTCCATTAAAATTCTTGGCTTGAGCCCATGAGGTAAATATTAGGCTAGAAATTCCCGTTGGAAGGCTTCACATGTAGACATGTTCTTTTTGGAATAGATCCACCAACCACGGTGTCCTCCACTCACAGCGTCAGACAACAATTAATTCAGAGCTTCACATTCTGTCAGCCCGTAATGTGCCACATAACTTTTCACGTCTCCTAGAAAGTCTAGAGCGCTTTGTCCGGACATATCGTCCCATTTTGGCGCAGCCTTAGAGAAATGTCATTTTTCCTGGCTTGGAACCTGGTGGAGCAAACTGGGGCATCAGACCCGTTATTACTGCACAAGGGAATTCATGCTTGTAAGACATGTCGACCCTTTCTGCCACCGCAGCTCGCTCCCTATCCAGGGCTTAAACCGGTTAATGTGCGCGACTTACATGCCGTACACTATCCCTACTCCTGTTCGTTAAGGTGTTCAAGCGGCTTCCCAATGCCTCATATACTTTAGAAGCATATGTACCGCAGCTCTTAAACGTCTCCTCAGATTGCCGAATGCTTTTCGAGCTCCTTGAGCTCACAGGCTGCGACGAGACCTCTGACGTAGCTGCAGATGCCTTGCTCAAGGATGTTCAAGCGTTGGAAAGGGTTCAAAAAAGGGCAATGAAACTCATCATTGGTATAGGTGGGGGGGTTGTAATATGAAAACCGTTTGAGGGAGCTTACATTGTTTTCGTTGGAAAGGTGCAGGGTAAGGGGTGACTTGATTCAGGTTTTTAAATTTATTAAAAATATTAATTACCCTCGAGCCGAGTATTTTTTCGAAATGGCTGGGGAGAGCAAGACGAGGGGACACCGTTTGAAATTGTTGAAACAGAGATCCCGACTATTGATGTGGCAACACTTCTTTTCTCAAAGGGTGGTTGATGAGTGGAATGGGTTGCCAAACGAAGTGGTGGAAGCGATAACGGTGGACTGTTTTAAGAAGAAATTGGACGAGTTTTCAACAGCATTGGTCGTATGTAGGACTTTCATGACAGGGGCAACCTAGTTGGGCATATAGCCTGTTGTTGCCTGACATATTGTATTGTATTGTATTTTCAAATGCGACTAGACCACTTAACTGGCGCATGAGGTCTTCCTCACTTGCTTCACCAACTTGAAGGCTAAGTAGTATACTGATGCGGTACTTTAATGACCTGGCTTCCTCCAAACCCGCTCTAGTAGAAGGGCGGGAAGCTGGTGACTCTACGAGAGTGGGGCGGTGTTCTTACAACATTAATTTCAAGTACACACATTTTTCGAGTGGAAGAACCACTGGGAGATGCATAGAACTGATCAACCATTAGGAACCCCGATCTATGTGAATCCACCACGGGTTCCCGTACCGGTGGGCGCTTAACCCAACTCGGAAGGTTGGGTTAACCGCAGGTCATCACACACGTTACTCCCTACCGTATCAGCTTCTTCCGCTGTCGGTATGATAGGAGAAACGGGATTTATGACTTCCGTTTCGATCAGATCCTCATTAGTCCTAAGCGCCGACACGGCAGCTGTACCCACCCCAGAGATAGACAGCACAGCTACATCGGGTGAGGGATAAGCGGTCCGCGCCCTTTCTCCTGCTTTCTTGACATCGCCCATAGGCCTAACCGCTTTTCGGGGAACCGGAGTCGTAAGCGTTTACCTGGGCCCGTTGTAGCTTTGGTAGCCGGACGTCCCTGCTTCTTTCTCGCGGTTCCTGGGTTTTTGTTGGATCGGCCGTGGGCTCCATACCCGCATTTCACTGAGCCAACCACCATTTTGTTCGGTCTGCGGAGTACCGGTTTACACCGTTGTACTCCAGGCTTCCGGTATCCTCTTATGGAGTGGTTCTTAAATACTACTCACTAATCTGTAATTTCGTCTCACATTAGAGGTTCCCGGACAGTCCCCCAATTGTAACAACCCCGTTCATTTGGTTGCTTACATTACAAACTTACCACCGGTTAATTCAAATAAACACACTGTGAGGCCTGGGCTAAGTGAATATTAATTAAATGAACAATAACTATAAACACTTGGTCATGGGCAAGGCCACCAGCTAACGTAATAACTGCTCAACGGGGCTTAGTATCACAATACGATCGCGCAGGGTTTCTCCTGCCATCAAACGGTTACACAGTTAAGTGACGGGCTTTCATTGTGTCACTGCCTTTATACCCAAGCCTATAAGTCTGAAAAGTTCTTCTCCCAGCTCATTGGCTAGGCTGACCATCGCCAGATAGGCCACCATTGGGTATTTCTGGTGGTCTAATACGTAGCCAGCCTTCCCATTGGCTGGCCGGTAGACTCCTCCTTAGTTGCGCACGATTTACCGAGGTCTTGCGCATGGCACCATCCTATTCCGATTCCTTGGGAATGTAATCTCGCTCCTACTCAGACTTTCAAATAAAGAACGTTAATCCATAACATGTACAACATGTCATCCTTCTGCAGCTAAACACAGTTATACATGATAACTGATAGATTCATACTCAGTTGACATGGTTTATGGTGATGATTGGTAACAGTGATGATGGATTATAACTTTGTGCTCATCTTGCTTATTCACAATACCAAAATTTATATGGGCATTTAATGTATTGCATGCATGCAAGCGGGCCAATTCTTGCACCCCTTAGTAAATGCGGCATCGCTTTACTGTCGTGCATGGATATGCATATTGTTGCCAGCCCCACATTTCAAAATTTTGCCTACGCTATACAGGGTGTTCCACATAACGTGATTTCTTTTTATTATAAAAAAATTAAGTTAGTTAAAAATCTGATTGACATGATGTTATTAGCTATGAGGTGGGGCGCATCGAATAGGCACGTGACCTTTAACCTCCAGTCAACTGTTCAAAGTTTTTGAAATCCTAAATCGAAAACCGTAAAAGATAGAGAGTTGGTGTCAATTAGAAAGTTGTAGAGGACCATTAATTAGATAGAAACCACATTTTTGCACATTTTTACGACACATT
>JAQIWR010002485.1:0-11043 GCA_034695945.1 Glomeris hexasticha | reverse complement strand
TGATTATGTGTGATTATATTGATCGATTTTCACAAAGAAACGACTGTGTTAGGATTCGCTGTCAGTTCACCTTTAAAACGTTATTTCCACGGGTTATTTCCTCGAAAACTTGTGCACTTTTCAAATATAAGAAACACGCGGGCGCACGCATATAGCAAGAATAAAGTTTAAAGAATGCAAATATGTTTATCTCACCCCGCTAGAGCCACATTAACTGCACTTCCGAAGATGGACTGCAGTTTATGTCCACCCATGCCCTGTGCTATTGCAAAAGGCAACTGCGACGTACGGGCAACACGGCGATCGACTTTTAGATCACCCGTGACGTCACAAGTGATATTTTGCGTCTGCCCGTCGGCCGTGACAACGGTCCGATCGATGAGTCCTGGATTATCACTTCACCTTTTCCCCGCCATCGTCAAATATGGTATATGTGCGGAAATAAAGGTCAAAACGAGCAGATTGGGCCGTTTTCACGACAGGTTTAATGGCCGCCCGGAGCGACATTACGCCACCACGGCGAGCGTGATCATGACGCCCACGGCGCTCCGGCTAAAAGACGCGCCCGCCGTTTTTCACGTTCGAATCAAGTTCAAACTTGAAACAACGGTCGAAATTCGCGCGCTTTAAAAAATCGTGTTTACTTACACGAATGCTATGCAAAATCCACCGACTCGATGCACCATGATTTCATGCGCAAATGCCGTCGCATTCTCTAGATTAGTTTGTCGGCTTTCAATGAGATTACTACTATAGGCTACTAAATTAAAGTGGCGGACATTTTTCCCGGTGATACGGTTAGGGAATGCCCGGATGTTAGTGGCATTCTCATTGTCAACTTGTCACTAATTATTTTATATATCTGCGGTTGACTTCCCAAAAATATTCCCAAACAGAACGTTCGGTGCATGAGTCATGTTGTTTGTCCATAAAATAATATATACTGTTTAATAATACACGTACTAATGAAATGTGATGACCCTGTAACAATTTTTGCTGCTTCTCCATTAGTAAAAAAACCGGAAATGAATTTAATTATATTTCTTCAACCTCGATCTATTTCTTTAAAAACCGTTAAAAACTCATTCAACTAAAATGGTAAAACATATACCCTACGTGCTGTTATAACCAAGGGTTATAACACTATAAACAGTTAAATTGATGCGAATAAACCTTTAAAGTTAAAGTTGATTCAACCAAAAATAATTATAAAGTATACTAAAAATGATATTGTTGAGGAAATATGTTTATGACCAGAGGCTAAAAACACTAAATGAATGGCCTTCACCATAAGATTTTGTACAAAACTAGAAGAGTTAGCAAAACTTGCATTTTTGCATGATATGGGCGTCGACTTTTCTCTTCAAAACATAGCAATTATAGACAAGTGTCAGAACAACGCCCGTTCAAACAAGTTTAGTGTGTCTTGCGTACAAAATAATCCCCGTGAATCGCAACTAGAGAGTTAAAATAAATATATAGACGTACCTTGTTCAAAAATCCCGCAGTTGACGGCCATCTTGAAAATCGAACGTACACGCTCGTCTTCAACAGCGCCATCTAGTACCGCAAATGGAAACTATGTATACTATACTGCGTCTCAGTCCAACGTTGCATTAAATCACCCACTTAAACTGTGTTGCCCCCTCCCTGTGGGTGAAAGTCGACAGGTCGGTGCGCGTAATACGGCGAGTCCGATTTCACCCACAGGGAGGGGGCAACACAGCTTAAGTGGGTGATTTAATGCAACGTTGGATTGGGACGAACTATAGCAACATTGCTAGCAGTCTACAATTTGAGTTGTCATTCTAAATGACATGGCCCACAAATAAATGACTTTGGATATTTCCTCACTTATAATTGCAACTGTCAACAGCGTAATTGTAATTGATGTCACAGTAACTTTATATTTTCATTGCATACTAATGAAGTCAGAAATGTTGTACCACTTGAAAGCATGCATGCACATTATGCAGTATAATCCAAGGTGAACCACCGATGTTGTAAGGAAGTAATAATTTACTCAAAATACTACTGTAAACAACTGTCACTTGTCAATAAAGCACTATATATCACAAAAGATATAGAAACAATTGACTTATGTAGAAAAGTACCAATTGGCATAAATCCAATTAAGAGGTTTATATGCTAAAACTAGAATATATACTGACCTTAGTAGGAGGTTTGTAATGTAGTACAACTTAATTTATTATGCTAAATATAAATAAGGGAATTTGAAAATCAAATTACGCATTAATAATGCATTGAAACAAAAATACATTTGTCGCCTTTCCGTGTACTGTACGTAAGGTTGATCAGAAAACATGACCTAATATTCTAAACATGGAAATTTCCTTCAGAAATTGTGTTCAACATACTAAACATTATTTTGGGTTAATGCATTTGAATACAACAGGATGTTTTCCAACTTGAACCAGTTTCAACTTTGTATCATTATTATTCAACGTCTTCGACAAATTGCAAATACCGTAAAGTAGAACAGAGTAAAATTATTGTCACATTCTATACAATGCTCACACTAAAGCAATTTATTAACTTGAAAAACCCGATTCATCTCAAAATATCCCACTCTTATGTAGGTGTTGCCTCGTTTTGAAACTTACATAACGCGCAACAAGGCACCGGGTGCCGAAATCCTCATAGAAATCGAGGACCAAAAAACTGTAAACTGCGCGGGTAACCATTTCATGAGACCCGTCTGTTCTTTGGTTGCTTGTAAAAAAGGAACAAAAACAAAAACACACCTTTACATTAAATTTCTCTCATATTCTTTACGGCAACTGGAAAAATCTCCAACGCAGAACAAACGGTGCAACGGTTTCACGCGCAGCTACACTGAGAAAAATTGGACGGATTCCCATATGCCTCACTTGATTTCTCTACAATCTCAAATAGAATTGCAATCACAGAACAAGCGATTAATCACACACACTCACACACAACACACAAATTCATAACTACGCGCGGTGCGTGGTCCCGCACAACGCCGAACACAAACTCAGGTAAAGTTCTTGAAACACCGAATGTTTCCTTCCATGGTCCTGGGTTGAAGTTGAACTATATGCAGGCAGGCATGCAAGCTGGCACATCTATGGAAAACCAACGGTCCAAAACAAAAAATAGGTTCCACCATTACTTTTTGAAAGAGCCGCGCTTCCAATGTATATAGTCATCCGAAACTCCGTAAGTAAAAGCGTCACTATATTGGAAGGCGGTCATGGCTCAACACACAAGTGGCATCACTCCTCCTTCTTTCATCATAAATTTCTGATGCACGTTTAGTTCCCGGTGTTCCGATAAGTTCAAGTTTTCAAAATTCTCTTTGCCGCTGGCTGGATGTGCGCAACGGCGTGCCATACGTGGAGATTTCCCAGCAATCATTACGGCGCTGCTGTTATCAGACTCGCATTTCAGCCAAGCATGTTGGAAACATTCTCGTGCTGTTAGTCTTGAACTGCAACAAAAAACAATAGAATTCAACCACTTTTCATAAACACCAACACATAAACGTATACTATACTGAACTGCAGCTATGACAACCTACATACATTATGTATAGGGGATAATCCATACATGATGTCAACACGGTTTTTACAACCATAAAATGACAAATTTTCACTGAATTTCTTGAAAAAATGAGTGCTAATAAAGTCCTATGTATGTCACCAGTTAAAAATAAGCCTGGAAATGTAGAGAATAACTAAGAATCACTACAAAGTAACATCATTTAGGAATAATCCCTTTGGCTATTTTCAACAATAAAAAGCTCTCAAAGTTGACTTAAAAACAATTTCTATATTGAAAATTTTCATCAGGTTTCAAATACATTAAAACCAAATAAATGTGCTTCGTTGAGGAAAAAATAGCCTTGTTCCGGATTTTCAAAACATATTTCGATCTAACCCTTTACGAAACCAGTTCAGATTCATATTCTGCTTTTTCCCCCATTTATCCATTCTTTACACGTGCATGACTTTGAAGCTTGTAACTGGAAAATTACCGGAAAAATGATGTGGAAAATAATGAAAATCAAACTACTTTTGCAGATCTATCAGAGCGTTGAAAATGATCAAAAGTTTTCAACTTTCTGATACACTGCACGTGAATGAGCACAAGTAAATAAATAGCTGAAGTAACAAAAAACCGTTTCATTTTCAATCTTGAAGTTTATATACAGGTGACACCGTTATTATTGTTTTTTTTTTAATTTTGACATTATCCCATTTATATATATTATAATATATTTTAAATTTCCATTTACAATTTTGGCCAGTAAATTTGTCACAAATACAATTAGCATAAATTTTAATCAATGGAAACTTTATTTAATGGTTCACGTGATTTTTATAGCTCAGAAACGAACAGCTTTTGAAGGTTTTAAACGTCCAAGGAATTAAAGGAGCATTTTACAAGTTTGTTTTTGCTGTCTTGAAATAAGGAGATGGTTCGACCACTTAGGATTTAACAGGGATTTAATAAATTACGTGACACAAATAGCCGTCTTCACAAGTGGGTGTTGTCACTTGTTTTTTTTTTGGAATTGCCCCACAAAAATTTAAAGGTCAATATTGGCTTAAGGCGTCAAGTGACATATTTGTTCAAATTTACAGCGTTGCATAATCCCCATAAAAGCAATAAACCATTGTATAATGTATGTCTTAGTAATTTAAAAGGCCTCATTACAAAATAACATGATAAAAATGCTTCAAACATACATAAATTTACTACAATTATTACACGCTTTTAATCCTTCACAAGTAAAAATTAGGATGGTCACTTACATACAGTAATCATTCATAAATTTTCACGAGTTGCAAATTTGAGGACCACATGGTATAATTTGCATCATGTACTAAATAATAAGTTTCTTATCAGCTGATTTTCTTTCAATTCTTGCCTAACCACTGATATAAATGGAGTGTTGCAATATGTTTTGTGATATGATCAGGCCTTTGACAAAGTTCCATACACATCGATTGCACGAATGGCTGTTAAATTTGCCTGTTTTTTTTATTTATTTTTTAAATAAAGATTTCATTACCGCAAAATCAAAACATTGAGGTCACTGCATAACAACATCATAAACTAGTATTATTTACACCTAGGTATATTACAGATCCAAATATACTACAGGTATAATCACAATAATTCCATACACAGTAATGTTGCCAAACTCATTTCTTGTGCAATCTTCTGAATCACTAAAACCTTCCTACAAACCAGAACTCGTATTTCCCTTCAATTTTCCAGTTATTTTGCAATTTTCCATTTTATCTATACCGGTATATGGTATTTTCTGACACAAAATTCCTTCAAAAAACCATGTTTTCTAGGTTGGTATATTTAAAACAAAAATTTAAAAAAGCTAAAAATATGGATATGTTTTGAAGCAAAATGTTTACTACCATGAAGTTGCCAAACATGTTTTTTTTTTCTGTGGGTAGGATTTTAAGATAGGCTACTTGTTCCCCATTTTGAAAAGCACATTTCCTGGTATTGCACCTCTTAATCTTTCTGTAAATAACAATGTTTACACGTTTAATAGTCTCTTATATTTTATATCTTACCTTGGATCTAAGACCAAAAGCTTCTTTATAAAGTCTTTGGCATGCGTGGAAATATCGAAGAAAATATCATCTGGAAAATCGATGTTTGCTTGTGATATATTGTAAAAAGTTTCTTGTTTTGTGTCCCCAGCAAAAGGCGAGTGTCCGGTCAGTAAAACATAAGCCAGAACGCCAACACTCCTGTAATAAAAACCCAAGCAAAAACATCAGTATACTATGTAACAAAAAATACATTTTCCCCTTATGGCAAACAGGGCCAAAAATTCGCAGCAAAAATTTCGGACGAGCCAAAAAGGAAAAATAATCGGGTCAGAGCTTAAACTAAATCTAGGCTGATATATTTTTTCCTCTTCCCTCACACTAAGTATAACTCCATCAAAACATAGAAATAAAAAAACCAAAATCTCTACATACCACATGTCAGTTGCTAATCTCAGCGGTTCGTAGTTCAGAATTTCCGGAGCTGGAATGAAGAAAGAAAAGGGAAAAAAATCGAATTAATATCTGTAAAAGTCATACAAAAAACTGTATAAAATAAATGTTCATAGCTTGAAATGCGAATATGCTGGTGGGTGGTATAGACATTCGTTAGAAACCAGGGTCCAAGACCTCCCTGGTGTAAAAGTCTCTTCCAATCATAGTCAAACACCCCCCCCCCTAATATTTTTCAAGCTGACAGATGCATTATAAAAATAAATCCTGGAGGCTTTAAACTTCCATATTAGATTATGAAATTATGTTGTGTAACTTACCGACATAATCAGGTGTTCCCATGATTTCTCTAAGTTCTACTCCGTTCGAAATCACTCGAGAAATTCCAAAATCGCACAATTTCACATCACAATGGGGGTAAGTATTGGTCAAAAGTAAGTTCTGTGGCTGCAAAATAGGGAAAAAAAAAAACAACAAAAATAAATATCAACATGAATAACAAATATAATTAAATTTCTATTATATTTATTCCACAGTAGCAACATAATATTTTTGCTTAAATGACCCTTAAAAATAACGCAACCAAAAAGAAAATAAAATCGAGGACAACTTCTAAAAAATCAAATTTCATCACTTAAATGTACGTCAAGAAAAAAACTAATAGTGTTAACCTGTTTCAAGGGTATAACTTTTTAATAATTAACTTCATTATACAAACCAATACCTGTTTTTAATTATAAAATTCCTTAACTTTGCATTTATATAGTATATGTACATATACATACAGTACATATACAATGTACATATTCAATAACTTTCACCAATTCGTGACTTTTTCATGTTTCATTATAAAACACGTTTATTCAATTAATCATGCCGTTTTAATTAAAAGCAAGAAATTCATTTTGTTCTTCATTATTTTTTTCAAAAAAACAACACTATTACAACTGTGTAGGGTTAATTTTCCCCATTCCTGTGCATGTTGTGGGTAGAATGAAATCAGGCCTACTGTTATTGTCCTTTCCAAATTAGCCCCAAAAGTTAGAAACAAGTTTAAGGGAAACACTTTTCCAGCAATGTAGCACAGATTAGGTATCTAATTATCATGTAAATAACATCCATCCAGGTGACAACAAACAAACCTTTTTTGCATTTTACTCTACAATTTACAGTGTACCAACCCCAAAAAACCGACTTTAAATAAATTGTAAAACCTACTTTTTACTCGTTAAAGGCAGGGAAAAAAAGAGGAAAGAAATAAGATGCTACACACAATTATTTATGGAGACAGATGCTCAAGTTTATCCAGTTCATTTCCGATTTTACAGGACACATAAATAGCCAAAAGCCAGGACAAAACGGCGCCAGGAAATTCCGGATAAGGCATTCTTTTGTCTTGTCATTAATAATACAGTCACACAAAGTGAACTATACACACACACAGTACATATACCGGTCATAATTTATTGCTTCACTGCAACAAAAATTGGAATCCGCATTAATCTGTTGCCAATGTCATGTGGTTGGAATTAGTTTTAATAGGGAGGAAACAGATTTAAAAAAAAGCAAAAACAAAAAATAAGACAGGTACAGTAGTAGTATATGCTGCATTGTGGAAATCAGTCAACATCCAAGCAACACAAGAGGTCATCCACATCTATTTTATAGATAATCATCACTTGTAATGTCAGTGAAACCAAGGTGGAACTCGTCACATAATTCCCATTATTCCTTGTTAAATAACACTACATAAATAATATAATAATATTAAAAAACAATGCAGGAGTGAATAAGGAATGTGATGATTTTTCAAATAATGTAATAAGTTTTTTCTGTGTGCAACATTCCATAGGCTTTTGCCTGAAATGATTTTACTGTAATGTAAGGCCATCGCCCTAGTGCAACACAAATTTACATGTCCGTCTACTGAAAGTGTGTTATTATCGTTGTTAATAATACACAAGGCCCCTGGGTGTAAAAAGGGTTGGAAAATTTGCCTGCAAGAATTCCAGGTGCGTTGATTGCCACAAACCAATTGCCATGGCATTTCACTTTTGCTGCCAGTTGAAATTGTACAAAAAAATTTAAACTTTTTCCCCTTACTTGACTTCTTCTCATTTCTTCCTCTTTTTTTCTCTCCCCAACCCAAGTGCAGAGGTATGTGAGTAATCAAAAACTATTTCAGGGTTGCCTTTTACCACCACAGCTATTGCATCTGCAAACTCCCTGACTCAAATTTTTCCTCTCAATTCCCTTGACCATTTTGCCTAAATACTCCACCAGGTTTCCTACTAAACTAAGATGTAACCTGACATTACAAAATATAAACTCGCTGACTTTACAGTTCATAACCCAAGGTTCCTGAACTGCCATTTATTTACATAAATATAATTTGTCTATATTAAAAAAATATCAAACACTTCCTTCTGCACAAACTCAAATAGACAATATGTAAACAAGCCACTTCAGACAATCAAAACAATATATCACTTTACATTTTTGCGTTTTCCTTATATTGCCAAGTCGGTAAACTTTAGGTAGAACAGCAATTAAATTTGCAAATTGTTATGTAAAAAAATGAAATCATATGGTATATATATATATAACTGCTAAAAGGAAGTAAAGATACTCTATTTATCTAACAATAACAATAAATGGGTTCGTATCTAGACCAGGAATTGTTACAATAATTAATTCAAGTCACGAGTACAGAATGGTAATTTTTTAAGGATCGTTTCTTTTTAAACATTTCATTTTACTGCTGTCATAACTCACAGTCGATTTTGGATGGAGATAGCGTGCAAATTGAACAAACAACATTAACTGCATGAAAGAAAATCATTACTATAATCGCATGAGCTGAAGAAGAAGTAGAAATTACAATAAATTCCCACACTGTCAGTCAAAAAGACTTTCTTGAAAATCAGTCAGGCATCTTTACATGAGACCAGTGAAGTCGTTCACATATAATACATTGCTTTCTTTTCTTTTTTACTTCTGCTTTCAATATTCTTATTTCACTATCCAACATGAAGTAAGAAAAAGAATAAGTCCCTAAAAAACCAACCCACCTTCCCATCTTTGTCTCCTAAATCTTTTGTTCAAATCTACAACAGTGAGAGATAGAGATTGAAAATAAAGAGGGCGCTCTTTTCCTTTGGCCTCATCTCACTCAAAAGCATCCATTCATTTGCGTGCAATAAACTCTTGAGACACGTGACTTTTCCCCTATTCTATTCAATTTACATCCTTGGTTGCATTACAAACTTCCATGTCTATTGTGTAAACAAAAATAGAAACTAAATCACTGAGCAAAATGTACGATTCCACTCACAGAACCCCTGAGAAAAGCTTGATAATAAATCCGAATTATACTGTAATTGGACACACTAAACTAGTTATTAGACATAGACTTTGTTGACTACATGACAATGCTGAAAGTGAGTTTTTTTTCCCCCAACAGCAAAAATTTAGTAGTTTTTTAAACTTTGGTCTTGAAATTACAGTAGCAATGCTCAATTTAAAGCTAACATCAGAAACCTCTTCCTCTATCTCCCCTTCCCTTCAAAAATGACGACAATTTAGGAAAAATCACTCGGTCACGTGAGAGGAAAAGCTAAGATTAGTTCCAGTAAAAAACATTACTTGTTGCATTAGGTGAATCAAGGTAAGGGGGGAGGTCAAAGACACAAACACGCCCATTTTCACTCCGTTGAGTGCATGATAACCTTTGCTCTTTTTGGAGAAAAGGGTAGAAAAAGTGGAGAAACCAACTTTTTATTAATAGTACATCTAATGAATTATTACTGTCAATAAAGCAGTGAGAGATAATGCACATAGTAATTAAAGAATATATACAACTAAACCCATTTGAAAGCCAGACGTACTACTTGGGGGAATTTGAAATTGGTGATTGAAGGTTCTTGGCTTTTTCTGGAATTTGACTCTGCACTGTTGGAATGTGAACAACGTCAGTGACCTACAAGTCAGGCATGCGTTGAGAAAAGACAGAAAACGTTTCTCAAGAAATCGGGTCTATGACTCATTTCAGAAATAACTACCTACCGACATTTTTGCCCACTTTCACGCAACACCAACTTCCATTTCCCATGCAAACCAAGGCGACTTTTATCACAGGTGCATCAAATCATCACAAAACGCTTAAAGTCACCATCCACCTCAACGACCTTTCCCTTAGCAACAATTTTCAAGGTACAGTAAATACAAAATCACCAATACATCACAATGGCGCTTCAACTAAACGAGTCTGTTCAAATACTCCACGTCGTTTTCTATATTTTACTGCATAAAAATTTTACTTTGTCAAGATTATCTATCTAAATGAGTACCTAACAGCTTCAAATAGTAATTGAAGCGTCGTCGTACGTTATGCTTTGGAAAGCAGACGAAAAAGTAGGCTTAAAAATATGCAAGCCAAAACACCCTTAATTTTAATATTTCATGAGGTCAACGCCCAAGATAAGTCACATTTTAAAATATTACTGCAAGCAACGCCTCAAACCATATTATAATAAATTCAAGTGCACTTCGATTATCCGAACAAGTTTGGTTTTCCTTATTTTTATTAGTACTATAGGCCTACTTCCTTACCTTGATGTCTAAGTGGGCAATGTTCCTGTCATGGAGGTAGGCAATTCCTTCCAGAATTTGTCTCATCAATCTCACAACATCTTTCTCTTTAAGAACTTCATCTTCATCAATCAGCCGTTGAACTTCACCCCCAGCAGCTCTATAAAAAACGGTCATAATCATAAGTGACTACTTTTTCCACCATAGGAACACACGTATCAACATAGAAATAAAATGAAATTAATGTGAAATTAAATCGAAAAACATTTTTATGTTGGAATTTGAAGCAAGAAAAAAAATACTGTACTTCAGAAAAGTCACACCTTAAAAACTTCTAAAGTGCACACTAAAATCATGTACACTACTGGTCAAAAGTATTGTCGCGTACTCTGTGCTCCCGAAATAACAACTGATACCAGCGCCCCCTGCTGGA